>JAXQGS010001067.1:0-12091 GCA_037040325.1 Mucor sp. M7501 | reverse complement strand
TACCTGCTTACTATTATCCCATCCAAGAAATCACCATAATAAAAAAAAAACCCCCGTTGGCGAAAATTAAAATGTCTGTCATCATCATCATCCATTTCATTTCCACCGGCCATCTACATGCTCTCCTACTACTGTACCGAGCCAGGTCCATACAACTGAATGCATGCTCGGAAAAAGGTATGATTGTCATCAACCCGCATTATCTGTGTGTATTGCCACCCGTACTTTTTCAGTAGAAATCAAAATAGCCCTCTTGTTTCTTTTTTACCAAAAAGGATGCAATGCCACTAAATTAGCGCTTGTGTATAACGCACGCGCACTTTCTTCCGTGTCGTGTCAACATGTAAACATGCACTTGCAAAGTATAGTAGTGCTTCTGAATAGAGACACGCGTATCGCAGGTGGGTATCGATCGGCTTAAATTAAGGTTCATGTTCCTGGATTTGCTTTTTGTTTAACCGGAGATTTACCTGATCCAAAGGGTCACTCGGAAATGAATGCAGGTCATAATACAAAGCAGCTTGTAATAAGCGAGAGTTTTCTTCTTGAGCAGGATCGGCATGGGACTTTTCAGCCCTGTTTTTTATTGGTTGTTTTGATGATTTATGGCACAAAGTCAATACAATGAGGCAACACTATCAGTGGATGTATCTCCGGGTACATTACTAGCAATTCAATGAGTTGGAGGAATATGATTTATTATCTGAGCCGAAGCGTTTGCTCACTGAAACATCTTCTCACACTCATGTATCAATAGCGCCAGTATGGTATGGCTGTGGTGCATCAGCGACTTGAATTGAAAGAGCTGTATTTTCACACATGCAACTGCTGGATGTAGATTCTGCTTTTTTTCTCTTTAAAGTATACACATATAATGACCCCTAGCACAAAAAACAGCAACTTTACCGCGAACAATCTACCATCGCCAGCACTTCGCAGAGTATTGAACTACGCACAACATTCAAGCAATTTAATACTACACAACAGTGCATTTTTACTCAATGCATGTCAGTTGGTATGCAAAGGCTGGAGTCAGGTAGCTCAAGAAGCTCTCTACAAGCAAGTCCATTTAGGTTCAAATGCGCCACGTTTTCTCCACACTCTCGGTAACGCAAAGGAGCTCGGAAACCTTGTCAAGATTATAGTTTTTGAAGAAGGCATTGCAGAACATGGTGATACGTTTGATCTTTTGGAAAACATTATTATTCGTTGTCCAAACATTGAAGAGCTGTACTCTTTGGAGCATGCTGTCAGGAACGACGTCTGGACCTATCTTGTCTCTGCAAGCAAAGTGCCCCGACATTTAAGGGCCTTTACAACGACTACTTCTGATGCCATCAAATCGCCTTTGTACTCGCCTGTTGCTCTACGATTCAAAGAAACTTTGACTCGTATGCAATTATCTTTCAGTTCAATATTGACAAGCAATGCTCATTATATGTTATCAACTCATTTGAGCCACTTTGTATCTCTGCAGTACTTGTGTGTGGATCACTGGCAAGTCAAGTTATGGCAAGACTTGGACACCTTGTTGGATAGATGCCCAACCACTTTACGCGAGTTGGTTTTGATTCATTTGGATTTACCGAACGATAAATTCCCTCAAACATATAAAATCACCCCCAACACCAATGTAAAGCACTTGAGGATTGGTGCCTCCGACGTCTCTGCTGCTACTCTGCTCTACCTCAAGAGCAAAATGCCTGTATTGGACAAGTTTGAATTGCTTTGCATCCCATTACCTGAAGGCACTCTTCAATACGCTAACCTCTGGTGGGCTTACTTGACAAAATTATGCATGAACCTTACATCGTACATTATCAAGTTTGCACACTTTAGTTATCAAGAATTATATCATTTACGAAATTGGATCAAGTTCTCTTTGGCCACCACAGATCAGTGGAAAGAAATCAAAAGTAAAACAGCGAGATTATTCTTCGACACTTTTAAAGACAATGACAACACGATCTCATTGTCCAAAGCATGGCACAAGTACACTATGTATCTCGAATTTGACAAAGTGAACTACTTGGACGCTATCTCACCGTGGATACAATTATATTCGCCTCATCATATTCACATCAAAGGTGAACCCATGAACAATCAATATCAGGTAATCGCAGACATTGATGCTACGCAAACACAGGAAGCGTCAGCAGCTGCATCAAGATCTTTACTCGAAGGAATATGCAACGAAACCAGTCTGCACATCTTCTTTACAGCTCTTTCTTTCATTGAAGGAAAAAAGGTTACAGCCTTACATCTTGATAGTATTGTGCTTTGCTACAATCATTCATTGGAAGGCAACATGCCCAGCAAAAACTTGCAAGTATCCACACTCAGATTCACCAACTCTATAGTACAGCACCAAGTCTTGGAATGCATATCTAAAATGCTTGTCAAGATTGATCAGCTCACATTGGACACATGTTGTATTCTCATGGACGACCCATTCCAACTCAAGATATATCTCCCATTTACAGAGATGTCTGTATTAGAGTTAAGAATCAGCCCTTTTGTCAATGCAACAAACTGGTCGCCTCAAAAAAAGCAAACCTATCATGAATGCTATAGCTTGGAGAATGTAGATCTACTTCGAGCTGTAGCCAGTAAAGACGGGCATTTCATGGCCAAGATCGAAACGCAAAACAAGACGCATGTCTTTTACAAGCAAGGTTCTGACGATATAAAAAAAAGTGGTATCAATCCAGATTATGTTGAAGGCAATGCATTTAATTTTGCCATTTTGATCAAATGCAAGCAGTTGAACGAGGTAGTAATCAAAAATGAGCATGGATTAAATAAATGGAGCATCAAGCTCGACTAATGTCAAACCAACGATTAAACTTTATATGAAAAAATGCAATAAAAGGAAAAGAAAGTGACCAAGCTAAGGTATAACATCTTTTGATTTGCAATTCCCTTCCCTTGAGCTTTGAAAACATCAACGTTTATAGCGTCTTTTATACAAAAGGGCAAAACACACCACCACAACAACAGCAGCAGCGCAGGCGGCAGCCTTAGCTGGGATTGAATTTTGGAGCTTATTATTCCAACTGGTCCTCTGGATACCCATTTGGACATCCCAAACCCTTTCAGGGCAAATTACACAATATTTTTCTACTAGAACAACAAGTATTTCCCTAAACCTTTGCATGAAAAATTGAACGGGGAATCCAATGGTGCTAATTTTAAAGCGATTCCTTTAGTCTGTGGAGAGTAACTGTCGAAAAATGCAAAACACGTTTTCGGAGAAAAGGTCTACAAACACTGTAGTAAACTAGTCAAAAGACACTTTTACATGCTGCAATACGTTTCTACAATTGTTTTGAGCATAGGAACACCTTAGTAGAAAACTTCATTTTCGTTGTGAAAACCTCCATCATTCAAAATCATCAATTTTTCCCTTACTACCATAGGGCTGAAATGGCCAGAAATCGATCATCAACTCGATCCCCAAAAAATTGCTGAAAAGTGATCCATAGCCTAATGTCAGGTCGTAGAACACGATTACACTTGTTTTGAGGCCGAAATCGCGCTTCGTTGGCAAGATACAAGCGATTTAAAGTCTTGATTTTACAGTGACAAATACATTTGAGGGCTGCTCACTGAACATTGCGCTTATTAACATTTGATCTGATGGTCTGTAGTCTATCATCTAGCAAAATAGTACATTATGCGCACAAAAGGGACACGCAAGAAGCTTGGATAGAGTTTGGTACTGCCTCAATTTCAGACGTGTTGCGCAAATGGTCAAGCGATGCTTGCTCCTTTGAGACATATACCAGCAGAGGCGAGAGATTTGCTAATCAGAAATGATGCGATTACAAAGGAGTTCAAGGCAAATACCAGGACTCACAATTCAGCATTGAGCTTTACCTCCAAGTATCGAAATGATACATTAATCCGAACCGATTGATTGACATTGTGTCATTTGGCGGTTAAGCAAAGGGTAGGATACACACCTCCCGCTTAACTCTTACAAAGCTTTTCCACTACTTACAGTTATTAAAGAGCCTTTCCGCGTGATAGTGCCAAGTGAAACTTAAAGATCTATTAAAAAGGAGGTGTATTTACTAGTGCATTAAGAAGGTTTTCTTGTTCCTGATTGAATATCCAAAGATGTTTACACGTTTTTATGGGGTGCCGTTGTCAAACCTCATGTAGTTTCATGCAGCTTGATTTACAAGCCCAGGATAATGGTCCAAGTGTGTATTCCATATGAGGCCTGAATGCCTTGCCCTACTTGTAGTGTATTCCATACAATTTGAATTTACTAGCAGCTATCTGACAACAATACACTTTTGAATACACAATACTTTAAAGTTTATACTTTTGACAATCGCATAGGATATAATCGAATACTTCTATACATTGGCTTTGCTATTTACACCACTACCGGCCGATGAAAAGCGTGCTTTTTGCTACACCATCACATTTTTTGTAAACCAGGCAAAACAAATATTTTCTTTTTTGTAACGTTTTGCATTCATGTTTTTAAGCAAGCTCTCTAGACAAATCATTGTTCGACCGGCTATCAAGGTAAGAAACTAGAGGAGTCATTTAAATTCATGAATGAGTAGCCCAACATAACACAAATTACGCATAGCCATCATTCACTCGTTCAATCACTGCAACAGCAACGACCAAGAGATGTTTGACAGAGCAACCCTTATATAGACACAAGGGTCATCGATTCTACTCGACTACACAACAAAAGGCCACCCCACCACCACTTCCACCACAGGTAGTATTTTAGTAATGTACACATGACAGCGGTAAACTCAAACAATGACAGACATTTACATGGAAATCTGCCGTTGTTTTGGCTATTACGGCTGTGGGTCTTGTAGTTTATTTCAGAGGAGAAAAGGAGAAATTACGAGCTCAAAAAGCCAAACGTGAGCGTGACACCATCAAAGCCATGGGCCGTCCACACATTGGCCAACCATTTGAACTATTCAACGTCAATGAAAATAAGCGCACCACCTCCCAAGAATTGATGAATGGACAGTTCACCATGATCTACTTTGGATTTACACATTGCCCTGACATTTGTCCCGAGGAATTAGACAAGATGGCCGAAGTTGTAGACGCTGTCAAAGAGGAGTTTGGCGATCATGTGCTGACGCCTGTGTTTATCACTTGCGACCCATTGAGAGACACAGCGGAAGTGGTCAAAGACTATGTGCAAGATTTCCATCCTGATTTGATAGGGTTTACTGGCTCGCCTGAAGAACTGAAGCAAGTGGCTAGATCTTATCGCGTCTACTCGTATACACCACCCAATGTCTCTGTGGATGATGATTATTTGGTAGATCATTCGATTTTCATCTATTTAATGGATCCTCAAGGGAAATTCATTGATTGTTATGCAAGGGATACAACATCTGATGAAGTGTTGCACAGCTTCAAGAATTATATGAAGGATTACCTCCAAGATGGCGGAAAATTGAAGTCAATGAAATAAATGCATAATTTAACATTTGCTACTCCCATGCATACCCTAACCATTTTGTGAACAGCCTATGAAGAGACAAGAAGGACAAGGGGATCGACAAACAAAAGCCTTACTGTAGAGAGGGAGAAAAATCAAGCGTTCGTTCTTATTAGGAGATGTATTTTATTTTCTATTAATTAAGCAACGTGTGGTTAACATTGCAACGTCCACTTAATGAAGATAAGGAAGTAGACGAGGGAGGAGAAGTCATGATAAAAGAAGAGGAAGAGGAAGACATTGTAGTAGTGCTAAAGGAAGAATGATGAATAATAGGAGTGTTTCTGATAGGAGTGTGATGGCCCAATGTATTACTTCGACTTAGGCATGGCTTGGATATCACATTCGTTGTTTTGTCATTACAATTGTCGTTGTCAGCACGGACAGTTTTCGATCTCATCTGTCTTGGTGGAGGGGATAATGCAGATGTAGTAGGTGGCATAGTGGGCGGCAGTGTGTGGTAATGCTGGTATAGGTCTAAACATTACTCAAATGAGTATGCAAATGAATGGCATCTGATTGGTTCCTATACCTTCTTTAAGAGTGATAGCTGCTTGATCCTCTCTTTTCGTGGGTTGATAGATATAACTGCTATGTCTTCGGACAATCATTGCATCTTGAAACAATGCATCTTCATCGTCCTCGTCTTCCTCGGCGTCGTTTTGCGATTTGGATAGCGTCTTTTCCTTAACTTTGGTTGTGATGAATCGAGAGAATTTTTTGATCTTTTGCAATGTGTTGCTATTTTGATCTGACATGATGTACAAACAATAATAAAAAAAGGCCAAATAAATAGAGAATCCTAAAAGAAATAAAATAAAGAACAAGATATTTTAATTTTAAGTAAAGGGAGGTTCGAGGGAGAAAGAGAGAGAGAGAGAATGAGGAAAAGTGTGGGAGATAATATAAAAGAAATTCAATGCGTGGAGTGTGATAAAACGTGTGATGTTGCATTTTTTTAGAGTCTAAAATAAGGTGTGTCTGCAGCAAAGGATAAGATATATGTATATAACAGAATAGAAAAACTAAATTACAAAAGCAAAAAGATTATAAAGAGAGATTTGAAAGGGGTTTACTCCTCCATGGTAACATCTTGACTTGTCAAAACTCGACCGCCCTTCTTTCCATTGTCAGGCTTACCAATACCTGCAGCGCGATCGGCCTGATATGAAACATGTTAGCCCAATGGATCCACATTCATCTCTCCACCCTCGCCATGTAAATTACCTCTTCCTGTGTATAGGGTTCGTCCTCTAACTTCTTGAGTCTTCTCTTGTGTAATTTACTCTTCAAATGCTCTGTCAAATGAGTTTCGGAAATGAAATGACGGCTAAATGTTGGTATGTTGTTAAACTGACATGATCTCACAGCTTGAAATGTCCATGAAAAATCACTTACGCACACTCAACACAGTAGTGTTGACCAAGACCAGGCAAATCGGTATCAATCTCTTGATGCTTCTTCTTGTCAATGTTCTCGGGCTTCAAGTCATCAGCAATTTGATCGAGATCACGAGTGTAAGCTCTGGTACGTTGCTTACGATAGTTATCACGGATACCATGATGAGTTCTCTTGCGACGAAGTCTATTCCACTGAGTCAATACCCAATGCTGCTCGATCCATCCATAGATCCTTACCTTCCCATTTCTTCTAATTCAATAACAAAGCGAGAGAGAGGAAGAAAAATCTTTAATTGGAAAAAAATTGGATTTGAGTCTTTTTTTCCAGCATTCATTAAAACTAGTCACCGAGAAAGGTAGAGCCATTTTGGCATAAATGGGTGGCTGAGACAGCATTGCACATTATCCTTTCTTTTGATTGATTTATTTTGCATTAACAACTCATAATGAAGAGATCTCGGGATGTGGAGATTGAAGAAAAGGTTGAATTTGACAGCTTATTGCAGAACAAACAACTGCTGCAAGGATTGAAGCAATCTGGATACGAACGACCTTCGCCAGTACAACTGAAAGCAATTCCAATGGGCCGCCTTGGTGTCGACATGATTGCGCAAGCGAAATCAGGCACAGGCAAAACTGTGGTCTTTGGTGTCATCACATTGGAAGCCATTAATATTGCCATTACTCAACCTCAAGCCATGATTATCGCTCCCACCAGAGAAATCGCCATCCAGATTCGTGATGTAGTTCGAAATCTAGGCCGATTCATGCCTTCGTTGCAATGCCATGCTTTTATTGGAGGCATCTCTATGCAAACAGATGTACAGCATGCCAACCATAGCCACATCATTGTCGGAACTCCTGGCCGTCTCATGGCGCTATTGGAATCCAAGAAACTGTCGACCACGCACATGAAATTGGTGGTGTTGGATGAAGCAGACAAACTCATGTCAGAAACCTTTTATCCTCAGATCGATTACATATTCTCGAAAACGAAGAGCACTGTGTTTCAAGTAGTCGCATTCTCTGCTACATTCACCGACGAACTGCTGAAATTAGTGTCGAAATTCTTGAAGGAACCTCAAACCGTCTGTTTGACAGACGGCGTACCAACACTCAATGGTAAAAATAATACAAACCGCATATGTTGTAATTGAACTAATGGCTTCATGTCATCATAGAGGTGCAGCAATATTACATCAACACATCTACATCAGACGACGACTCCAATCTGCAGAGATATAAACACAAATTTCAAGCTGTAGAAAGGATCCTTGGTCAAGTGCCCTTTTACCAAGGCATGATATTTGTCAACAGCTTACCTCGGTCAATAGAATTGAGTCGCTGGTTGAACGAGATGGGGTGGAAATCAGGACATATTCATGCTGGCATCACGCAGGACAAGCGACTGTCTGTAATGGAAGATTTGAGAGATTTCAAGCTTCGTATTTTGGTGTGCAGTGATCTAGTAAGTTTATCAAGATGGAGAACGCTTGAATGGATGGTAACTAGATTTGTACACTCAGATTGCACGTGGCATTGATGTGGATCGAGTCAACTTGGTGATTAATTTGGACATGCCATGGGAAGTAGAGACGTACTTGCATCGGGTAGGGCGCACCGGTAGATACGGTAAGTTGGCTTGATTTGTATTAGAGCGTATACTAAAAAGCTTCCTGCCTTTTAGGTACATCTGGTATTGCAATCAACTTGATAGGGGGTGCAGAAGATGAAGAGTTTCTGCAGAAACTGAGAGATGAGGGCATACGAATTGATATACTACCAGGTATGCAATTGATGGATTTCAAGGCAGAATGACACGCATTACTTATTCTTCCTTCTAATCAATAGATAAAGTGTCTCATAATGAATACGTCAAGCAATTAACAGAATCGGATCAAGCACAGTTAAATCAACACGAATCTCAAAAAATAGAGGTTGGCAAACAATGTGCATTCTACCCCCACAGGAAGTACAGCATTATGATGCTAATTTTTCCAATTTAGTCTAAACCACTGATCCTGAATCACAGTAACGACAAAAGCAGCGGCAGTAGTAGCAATGCTGTGCAGAAGAAAAAACCGAAAAAGAAGCATCCTAAACCACAAAAACCTAAACAAAGATATGCTGATGCAGCCTACCAAGAGGATGAGAGCCAGTTTCAACCACCATTTGCTTGGGAACCACCACAGCCATCAAATCTACAGCCAACAGCTCCAGCACTACCATCTGCAAGACCGATGAACATCTTTATACCCCCTGATTTGTTCTTTTAGTTGTTATAATCATCCTACTTGTGCCCAGCTACAATTGCATCCAATATAAGAGCGAATATACTCAGTTGTAATATACGATGGTTATTTTACGAATGATCTTTGGATGATCCCTCATAATGTGATTAGATTAGCTTATCGATAGGGTAGCAATGCGCTTCATTGAACAGAGATATACTGTATTATGATATCGAGTATTAGCATTATAGCGACAAGTCGGTTTTCAATAAAATCGGCCTACTTGCAAGATAAATCGAGCCATCATCACATTTGAATGAGAAGAATCGCTGTGAAAAGCTCTAGGGCAACCCAATTATTGATAGTTGGATCTTCAGGTGTCAGTTCTGCCCTCTCAACATAGTGATATATATACCTTGGACCTAAATATAATGGGATAGGATTCATATTCTGATTTCTTCTATGAAGACTGGTTAGGGTATCAAGCTCATTCGAAGAGAACTTAGAAGAGTGTCATGACAATTGGAAGTTGAGCTCAGATTGCGTTAGTTTGTAACATTTGATCCTTGAATGCTAAAATCGTTCTAGTTGCGTTTTATTGGTCATATAAAGATGGTAAACAGAAGGCAATAAGACCATATACGTCTAGTTGCTTGCATTGACGCTTCTTTTGTCGTATTTCTCGATCAATTTCGTGGAAACTACAACATCTGACGTTGATGACAAGCGATTGATCCAAGCAAAGTAGATTCTTTCATAAACTAATGCGTCAAATTATTAATAACGAATCTTTTAGCTCTACAGATCAGATTCTTATCATGCAAGATTATTGGGCATTCAAGCCTTCAAAGCAATGTAACGTCGCACGCTTTCTATCAACAGTCTGGAACAGATGAAAGTTTACTATCAGTAGTAGGCCATTCTAGCGCATGCGATTAGTGTGCATAGTACAGTAGGCAGCTTAATATGATGTACAAACACATACGGTATACACAAACATACACAAACAAGAAGCTAAAAGGCGGGAAATGAACCATGATAAAGTTTAATAAAGTCAAATGTTTATTTGTTTACCAAATGGAACGAAAAAGAAATCGATATCTACCAAGAAATGAACTGATTTAAATTTTTTTTTATAGATTTTCAATTGTATATGGTATATTGAAGATGAATTTGAGGGAAAAAGGGTGAAGGATGAGGGGGAATGATTTGATTTTTTTGTAGTTTTTGGAGTGAGATGTCTCGAGTTGTTTTGGATGAGAAAAGAAGAACAGAAACAGAACCGGCCGATCAAAGCATAAATTAAATATAAAAGCATAGGGTAAAATAATAAAAAAAAGCAAACATACAACCACGCAGAAAGTAAGAAAAAGGAGAAGCTATTGAAGGGGAGAAAAAGGGGAATACATAAGTTATATACATATAATAAGAATAATACTAAATAATTTTTTGTTGAGAGATTTGTGAATGCATAAGTGAAAGAGTGTAAGAGTTGAATAAATTATGGAAGGATGGGGGTGATGAATGAGTGTGTAAATCATGACATTTACAATGCAGTTGATGGCAATAAATCAAATTGATCGTTCAAATTCAATTCAGTATCAAAGATGGGTTCAGAAAGGCGACGGAATAGCTAAAAATCAGAGGATGAGTATCACTGTAAACCAACTCAAGTACCACAAATTACCTCGGTTGATTGAATATATCTGTCCTGAGATGCATTGACTGGAAGTGAATATCTGCGATTGTCAAACATCATGGAATTGTTATCGTCATACATGCGTCGCATGGCAGCAGTAGCAGCAGCTACAGCAATATCATTGGTTGCCATGGCATTAGGTGCTGAATAGTAGTTGATATCTTGCGTCAAAAAATTAGGAGATGTCAACCAATCTTGTTGTTGTTGTTGTTGATATGGTTTGCGGTTGTTCATAAAGACAGGATCAAGCACATACTGTTGCTGTTGGTTATCAACAAAAGGCGTAACAGGTGTCATGAGCAATTCTTCTTCATCTGCAGCAGAACAGGACGCATCGCTATAGAAGGGAGGGTAGGACATGGTACGGCTCATGGGAGTGGCAAATACATTTGAGCAATCAGTGCAAGCACAGACAGAGTGATTTGATTGGGGGCTTGGAATACAAGTATTCTCATAGACACCACTGTATTGGCTGTTATCCTTGATGAGTGGTTCCGAATTGTACATGTCTTGCTGATGAGTGGAGAATGTCATGATGGCGGGAGTAGGTGAAGACGATACAGATGAGGAGGGTGAAAATGAAGAGAAAGATGACGATGATGATGTGCTCTGAGGTGCTGTTGATGTAGCTGTCGTGCTGGTGTTCTTGGCTGATTCAGTTGATTTGGCATTGACAGATTTCTCCTTGGCTCTACGATTCTGGAACCAGACTTGTACTCCACGAGGTGTCATAACAAGCTTTTGAGCTAACCATCTACGAACAGCAGCATTGGGCTTTGGGTTTTCGAGGAAGGTCTTTTCAAGAACCTTGAATTGAGCGCGAGAAGTTCTTCTACGATGCTTGATCTCGAATGGATTGTAAAAAGTAGGTCTGAAGTCATCGCCTTGTTGAAACTTTTTATTGTTCAAGTCTTCTTGGTCATCTTGTTGAATGTCGTGTTGGTAAAAGGCATCTTCGTCTTGCAAGAAAGGCATGCCTTCGTTGTAGGCTGACAAGGTAGATTGGTATTGTTGTTGATGGATGGTAGAGTTCATGATATTGTTCATTAAAATAGGGGAAAGGTATAATTTTTTGTATTTTTTGATTTCTTAAATTAACATGTATATATAGGGACAAGAGTAGTTTTTTCGGTGAAGAATATAATGTATAGATATATGTGGATCTTTTTCAACAATTAAAAAAGATGATATGTATAGACAAAAAGATGTAAAGAAGTAGAAAAAAAGAGAGATAAACACAGAGACTTGTCAAAATAGACTTATT
>JAXQGS010001066.1:0-12184 GCA_037040325.1 Mucor sp. M7501 | reverse complement strand
ATCATTCAAAATCATCAAATTTTCCCTTGCTACCATAAGGCCGAAATGGCCAGAAATCGATGATCAACTCGATCCCCTAAAAATTGCTGAAAAGTAATCCATAGCGTAATGTCAGGTCGTAGAACACAATGGCATCTGTTTTGAGGCCGAGATCGCGCTTCGTTGACAAGATACAAGCGACCTAAAGCCATGATTTTACAGTGATAAAGACATTTGAGGGCTGCTCACTGAAGATTGCGCTTACTAGCATCTGGTTTGATGGTTTGTAGTTTATCATCCAGTGAAACAGTGCATTATTAAACTCTTTGTCCATTAAAAAGCTCAAAATTCCCAGAAGATTTCTACACAGATTGATCATTTATTGCCAACATTACTAAGCTCTCTATCCATAGTTTCACCAGCATTGTTCCAATTGCCAATAGACCAGTCGGTAACATTTCCAGAAAACTTTTCTTTGGTGATCTCTTCACCCGACAGCTTGAGGGATCCAACCAAGGAACCTGTTGTCAACCAAATCAGAATCAAAATACGGGCAAAACTAGCCATGCAGCATCTTACCTCCAATCCATCCTCGCACATTGTTCATGAATATACGTCCTGCTCCCTTCTCTTCTGGGTTATCAATGAATTTGACGGATTTATGCAAGCGCAGCAAAGATCCATAGCGTCTCTTTTCGTAATCCAAGGGATCTCTCATGATTCGCAGCAGTTCTTGCTTTATTCTCGACTGAAATCCAGGCAAAAGTGAAGTGCCACCGATAAAGAGCATGGAAGATATTAACGGTTTACGCAGATCAGGTTGTAATTTCAGCAGTGCGTCCAAGATGCATTGTGCGATGCTAGGTTCATCCTCGTCTCCCTCAAATAACACTTCCACTGCTCTTTCACGAATCCAACCGGGCAATAAGAGGGTGGCGCGAGTGCCGTCCTTCAAGGTGATGGGATAATACAAATCAGTCGCACTGCTAAAGTTCTTGTACGCTTCTAATAGCGAAGAAGGGTCTTGATGCTGCTGTTGTCCAATCATCAGTGGCGAACAAAATATCACTCGAGTCTTGATGTCTTCTAGTAATTCAGGTGTCAAAATGTTGTCAGGTATATTATTATGGGGTGCAAGTGATAGATGCAAGTTAGATGGAGGGATGAAGCGTCCATGTTCAAACAAGAGGTCTTTGAGTCGTCTCGTCACTGCTTTGCCGGCTAAAGGTGTTGTGGATATATATGGTATCAAGGGTCGTGAGACGTAAATCTATAAGCATTGTTAAGCTTCAATAGCATAGCTGGATCAGACCATCGACACTTACAGGCAGAACACTGGTTTCTAAATTGCCCACATCAATAATGAGACCGGTAGTGATGCCGGTGGTTAGCAATGCCATGAGATGAATTGGCACAAAGGATATGGAGGGTACTTGGAAATAGTCAAAGAGTAGCTTGGCAATCATCTGTTTTAGGATGACTGGTGCAAGAGGTGATTCGCATATAATCACTTTACGTGATTTGGGATCAGTCAATAGTAATCTATGCAATCCATGTCAGTAACTGATAGTACAAGTCGTTTACTATCTTATTACCGAAAATAGATATCATGGAGCAGCTTCTTGAGTCGTTCTTCAATGTCGTTTAGGTTGCCCTTGGCCATAATGTCGAGACTATACAGTTCGTTCAGCTGATGGCAAATTATTAGCTCTTTTGTATATGCTTATGTCCTTGCCTACTCTACCTCTTTATTGACTCTCATCACTTCGCCGTCAGCATCTCTTGATTTGCCCAAATAAGACCATGTTGGCACCAAATGTCTAGGTGAAGATTCGCCTGAAAAACCACACTTGATGTACAGCGAGCCAATATCCAACACCACCCTATCTTCTGTGCCGTAAATGGAATGTCTACGAGTGAAATTATGAAACGAAGATGTCGAAGAGTAGTTGGATAGATAGTTTGATGAAAGAGGTTCTGAAGATACTGAGGTGGTGGTCATGATTAGAGAGTGAAAAAAAAGGGGTCGAGGGCAATATGAAATAAATTTTGTGCTTTTGTATATCCCAGTGGTTTTAACTGCAGATGTTTATTGACGAGAAAAAAAGGTCTCATGTTATTAAGCGTCAAGTTTTGCTGCTGTTCTGCTTTGAATTGCGTCTCGCTGTGAGAATTGCGTCTCGCTGTGAGAACTGCAGCTTCCAGGCTAGCAAGGCACATTGCTTGAGCATGATTATCCAACGGTTGATACCTGCCCTGAAGGATACTCCCATGATTGGATGTTTACATGGCTCGCATGTCAATAGACATGTATCCTTCATTGTCCAATCTAGCCTTGATTCAATATCTTCATGGATGATGATCCATCTTTGATAAAAGGCCTGACCTGTCACTAGTGAATGTATATTAGCCAACATACAGACTGGATCTCCTCAGAACAACAGATGGCAAGCGTATATAAACAAATGTAATCCGCCCAATAAAGATGCTCCAACACAAAAATAAACAACCGAATTTTGAAGGCTATTTATTGCCATTAATGCTTCAATAAAAATAACGCTTGGCTTTTTTTTTCTCTCTCTTTCTCTCTTGTTGAAAATACCCTACCCCTTTTTCTCTTTTATATATTTATTCAATTAGAAAAAGAAAGATGCGTGGAACAACGACATGGCTACTGATTGCCGCTTGCGCACTGTTTGTCGCTCTCGTGTCAGCAGCCAAAGACTATTATGACATATTGGACGTTCCTCGCGACGCGCAAAAAGCACAAATCAAGCGACATTTCAAGAAACTGTCCAGGGTCTATCATCCAGACAAGAATGACGGCGATGAAGCAGCATCACAGAAATTCATGGAAATTGCAAATGGTACGTTTATTCAACTTGACGGCGGCGGGTGGTGTGCTCGTGTTGACAGTGATTTCTGTTATTAGCGTACGAGGTGTTGATGGACGATGAAAAGAGATCCATCTATGATCGTTATGGAGAAGAAGGACTCAAGCAGAATGGAGGCGGCGGTGGAGGAGGAGGCGGCGGATTCCATGATGCGTTTGACATCTTTTCACACTTTTTTGGCGGTGGTGGTGGAAGACAGCACCAAGGACACCAAGAAAAGAGAGGACCCGATATTCTTATTCCATTCCAAGTGACATTGGAGGACCTGTACAACGGAGCCGACATTCAATTAGACGTATCCAAGCAAGTGCTCTGTGATCATTGCCATGGCAGCGGAGCCCGCAAACCAGAGGACATCCATACATGCGATCAGTGCCAGGGCCGAGGTATGATCATCAAGCGAGCCCAGGTGGGGCCTGGCATGTTTCAGCAGTTCCAGCAAGCCTGCCATACATGCGACGGTAAGGGCAAGATCATTGAGCATGTGTGTCCTGTGTGTGCTGGCAAAAAGGTGCGCAGAGGTAACGAAGACTACTCGCTGCACATTGAGAGGGGCATGCAAGACGGACAGCGCATTATTCTGGATGAAGAGTCAGACGAGTATCCTGACACAATTCCCGGCAACATTGTATTTGAAGTGAGGACAGCACCACACGCCACGTTTGAGAGACGAGGCGATCATTTGTATACCAAGCAGCACATCACACTGATAGAGGCTCTTGTGGGTTTCAGAAAGACAATGACACAATTGGACAATTCCATCATTGAGCTTGTGAGAGACGGTGTCACACAGTACGGCTTTGTGCAAACAATCAAAGGTCAAGGGATGCCGCATCAAGACAATCACTCTCAGCACGGTGATCTGTTTGTCGAGTATCAAGTCGTGTTTCCCAACGAGATTGACCCAGAGACCGTTGAATGTAAGTGTGAGAGAGAATACTAGTATTATATAGCATATAGCACTCACCGCAACCCTACTACACTACTTAGACTTGAAAAGAGACACACATCTCGCTAGTGAAAACCAACCTCATTTAGTGCATCAAGAACTGTAAACACAATAGAGACAATGAAATCATTGCAGTGTGTGTGTGCTAGTCAACTTTTTTCATCAGCTGTATGATGCACACACAAAAAGCATATACATACAAACAAACAATAGCCTTAATAAAGCACCTTTCACGAGATCGTTTTGTGAATCATAAATTCCCTCTTTTTTTTTGTATACTGCTTGCAAATGACTCGATATACAAGGTGCCTCTTTTTTCTCCTTTTACATTACCTATGGATCCATACCACCACCATTACTACAGCAGCCAGCCTCCACTGCCAGCAGCAGCAGCAGCAGCAGCAGCAACAGCATTGCCATTGACACCCCATCCACTCACATCGTCCTATCACCCCTCACAACACTCTTATCCAGCTGCTGGCATGAATCCTTACAGTGTGCCTCCTTATTCAACCTTGTCAAGCGAATGTAAGTAAATAAGGGAACTAGAAAGAGAACAAAGAATATTGCATTGAATCCCTGTCCCTGAATGCAGACATGTCAATGCCACACCATCAGCAACACATGTACATGACTCCACCACAGATACATCCGCAGTTGATGGGTGGCGCTGCTGCACCGCATTACCTTGTTGAAGAGGGTTCGCTGTGGTCAAGGTAGGGTTCTTAAGAGAGAAAGAACACAGTGCCAATACACTTACTCACCAGCCTATATTATAACACCAGTTTCTTGGAAACCTGTTGCTGTTGCTTTGGTTACGGTCCTCCACAAACTCATTTTGAGGCAATGCATAGACAAGAGATGGAAAGAAGGCGCATCATGGCCAAGGAAGAAAAGTATAGAAGAACGCAGTATGAAAAGGCATTGCGACAAGAGAATCGTCGCTTATCGATGGTGCAATCAGCCAAAGCATCGACTGCTGATCAGACCACTACAGCTGCTGCTACACAGGCCAATACAGCTGCCAATGCTGCTACTGCTGCAAATAACAGCAATTAAGCCATGATATAGGGAGAGTGTTGTAAACAGGATTGCTTGTAGTACTTGTTGTAAATATAAACTACATGTAGTATAGGCCAACAAAAAAGAATAATGAAATGTCAAAATGGGGTAGCCTCTTCTTTATCTTTTGATCCCTGAACATGTATGTGCACTATAATATCCTTCTTTTCCATCCCCCCCACCCCCTCTTTATTCATGCTGTCATGTATAGTATACACTTGAGATATCTAAAGACAATGAATATATAGAAATTGCATATAAATACAAGCTCTCTTTTTTTTCTTCTTTTTCCAATATCTTGTTTCTCTGTCGAAAACTCGTTCTCTCTCAATATGATCACTCCAGCTGAAGCAAATCCCAATGTCAGTGAAGCTGCGCCTTCTCCAGTAGGATTCAAAAACGTGCCTTCTGTCGAGTCACCTGTAACGCTTAAATTGGAAGGCCAAATACCCTCTTGGGTCCATGGTGTCATGTATCGATCAGGTAAGTTTCTCACTCGTTCTCCTCCATCACTGCTGTTATCATAAGATACTCACATCACACACACACAAAGGGTCGGGCCGATACAATGTGCTTTTAGACAATGGTGATACTTTCCACATTGGACATCCATTTGACGGTCTTGCGATGCTCCACCGCTTTGAGATCAACGGTGAAACGCAATCCGTAAAGTACAATTCTCGACACACCTCCCATGGCGTGGAACGCAGAATTGGCCAGCGAGATCCTACGCTGCTGACTTTTGGCCCTGATCCGTGCAAAACTATCTTTGGTCGCATTCAATCCGTCTACCATCACATCTCCAAGTTTGGCACCAATGCCGCTCTTCAAGAGAACGACGCTGAATTCGACATGGTCAATGTGACAGTAACTCCCAACTTTCCTCTGGGCGCGGATCTGGAGCAAGAAACAGGTGTCAAGCGAGGCGAAGCATTGGTGGTCAAGCGAGATGCCAATACCCTTCAAGTGGTGGATCCAGAGTCCCTGAGTAAGTAGTATTCCTTGCGGCAATGCTATTGATTACTCATCCATTGAATAGAGCCCATCAAGATGTTTACTTATGCGCATATCAGCAAGAAGCTCCAGGGCCAACTGTGTGCCTCTCACCACCAATACGACGAAGAGACGGACGAATACATCAACTTTATGGTCAAGCTGGGCCCCTTTCCAACCTTCCAAACCTTCTCCCTGGGCCCTTATCTGCCGTCTCCTCCTGGCGAGAAGGAAGCCATGCCTGCACCCGAACCTCGACTGCACCAGCCCATCTGGCGCCATTTGGGTGCCTGGAAGACCATGGAAGCACTGAAGCCCTCTTACATTCACTCGTTCAGCATGACCAAAAACTACATTATCATCCCCAACTTTCCGTACTACTACTCGTTTGGAGGTCTCTCTGCCATCTACTACTCGTCTGCCTACCAGACGTTTTATTGGGACGAAACAAGACACACGCTATTCCATGTCATTGATCGACACACGGGCCATCATGTTGCTACCTACGAAGCCGATCCTTGCTTTTCTTTCCACACTGCCAATGCCTGGGATGAAGACGTCGAACTACCTGGTGGCCGCAAAGAGCGTGTCATCTACATGGACTACTGCATGTACGAGAATACGGATATCGTGGATGCTAGCTTTGAGTTGGGCAAGACACCCACCGGCAAACTGGACCTGGATCTCGTACAGCCTGCTCGCTATGTATTTGACAAGAACACGGCCCATAAAGAAGAGCACCAAATCGCACCCTCTCAGTTCCGTCGCTACCGTCTCGGACAAGTCCCTGTTGCCAAGCCTGGTGCTGATGCCTGGACGCCTTCGTGGTCGAATGCCTTTTCCAAACTCACTCAATTCAACAAACGTCGCGTCGCCTCGTATACCGTCATTGGCCATGATCTTGAGATGCCTCGTTTCAATCCTCGCTACAGCATGAAGCCGTACCGTTTCTGCTGGGGCGTCTGTGAGTCTCGCCACGCACCTTCCTACGCCTCTGGATCCGTCGTCAATGGACTCATCAAGCTGGACTTGAACAATGTGTACTTGGGCCCCAATACCGACGAAGCAAGCTCTGCTAAAATCTGGGACGAGCCTGGCTGTTCGTGTGCTGAGCCCATCTTTATCCCCCATCCTGACGCCCAAGACGAAGACCAAGGTGTCGTCATGTCGATTGTCAATACCACGCTGGAAGACGGCAGCGAGTCGTGCTTTTTGCTCATTTTGGACGCTTGCTCCTTTACAGAAATTGCCAGAACCACGATTGGCGCTTTCAATGCAGTGACCTTGCACGGTAGTTTTGTGGATCAACATGGCAGAGGCATTGCCGTTAATTAGTTTAATTGTTGTTCTTGTTCTTGTTGCTGCTGCTGAATAAACAATCTTGTATACGATTCCCATTTGTACCAAGTGAGCGCTTGAATCAGACAGTCGCTGAGGTCGTCCTTTTTCTTTTCAGCAGCGTACATGTCCTTGAGTGCGTCTGAGCAGGTAATCACTGTATCTGTGTCTAGCCACTGCTGCACCAAATAGACGCCTGCCAGCTTTTTTTGTGCGTAGGATGACTTTAGCTTGCCCAGTCTATGCGGATCCTCATCAATCACCTGCTGCATGTCGTCCTTCCAAGCGCGATCTACGTTTTGTCGAAGCACGGGTGTCATGTCGATTTGTCGGTGGATGCGATCAATGCCTTCGTAGAGTCCAGTCCATAAGATGGCTTCCACGCAGTTCACTCGGATGGTTGATTCCAGCACGCTGTGAGACCCGTTCGATCTGCTTCTCTGCTCCTCCACTAGAACGCGATCAGCCACCTCTAAATTTTGCATCACCCTGTCCTTGATAAACTGTCGCACAATGGGTGCCACCACAGACGGATGAAACGAGGGCAGATCCAAATCGACACGTGCCCAATCCAGCACAGTTTTGTTTGCGTCTAGATGACAGTAAGCAAGGTTGCGATAGCCCAAGTCGAACGAGAGAATAGAGCTGGGTGCTGTAGGTGTGGGCAATGTAAAGTGGGTTGTTAGACGCTGCACAAGGTCAGGCTTGTTGCCGCTGATCAGGACACCACAGCCAGTGGCAATCTCTTTCAAATCAGCTACTCGTTTTGCCTGCAGTGATGTGGATAGCGCATCTGTGTTGATGCCTCGCTTAAAGAGTTGCAACATAAAGTAGGTAAAGAAAAGAAGAAAAGGGTAACTGACACATCCTGCCGCTGAATTAAAAAAAGTCGTCCGAAATGGTAGCCCCCTGAATCACCAAAAGTAGTACAAGCATCCAACAAAGAGCACAAAGCATAAAGGATTGATATAATATACATCGTGTTTTATTATGTTAATAATGCTCACATTACGTAGTTCATCACACTAAATTTACACTATCTCAAGTCCTTCATTTGTATGGATCAGCATCAGTCGGCTGGCCATGTCCAATGGATTTCCAGAGAAGACGACAAACTCGTTTGGATCCACAGCAGTATCAAGGCCGTAAATGTCCTTCACATTGGTCGTAATGAATCTGATAGAGTCTTCCTCGCTAATCACACCGCCATTCAATTCAGCAGAGGAGGGAGATGATGCCGCCAACCACCCAGCATCCCAGATCAGATTACGAGAATAGCTGTTGTCAGGAATGCCTACCGCAATCTTGACGCCGTGTTTGTGAAGCACATGTGCTGCTGTGCCATTTGTCAAGGGCGCACCTGTTAAGCAATGAATAGAGTCAAAGTTAATGGGGGTGCACAAGACGGGACTAAGCACCACTGGAATGTCTGCTTCCTTCAAGAACTGAGCAACGAGATGGGACTCTGTGCCGCCGTGAATCACGATACGAGCCCCAGGGAGGTCTTTTTGCTTGAGTGCAATAAGAGAGGCAATTTCATCCTTGTTATGAGCTGTAATGATGATGGGAATTATACCATCGGCAGCTTGTCCATAGTAGTTGTTTGTTCCCGCGTTGTCTGTCAGCAGTTGACGGATGTAATTGATTTGGCTAGAAACTGTAGGAAAGCTGTCGGATTTAAATTCATGGCCAATCTGCATATGGAGCGCAACAGCCTTGGATAACAAAGCACCTTTATGCAAGACTATACAGGCAAAGAAATTAGTATAGTAAATCATTCGCTGCATTGCCAACTTACGAGACTCGGCATGTGTCTTGAAAGCAGCAGAGACACCCATAACAATGTTTTTAGACATGGGAGCAGTGATTACAGACAAGATGCCTCCTTTATACGCCGCCTCCAGTTGATGTGTACCGAGTTTGATGCCATCGACAGCTCGAAGAAGGTCCTTGAGGTTATCGTTTCTGATAGCAGGCGCATTTCCATCGCCCGTCATGGGCTCAAACGACATTTCAATCAATCCAAGACTGGAGCCTACACCAACAAATCCAGGGAGCACGTACCCACCCTGAAGGTCATATTCCAGCGTGTTGGATGGAGCGGGTTTACAGTTGGAGCCAATGCAAATGATACGTCTATTTCTGACAACCACATCCAGAGGTCCCTTGACAAGTGTGTCATTGAGGAATGCATAACCAGCATTCTTCAGTACAAAGCTTTTCGCCCCATTCATTTGCTTGGGCAGCACTGTTTGCGCGTACTGCTTTTCAGCAGCTGGGTGAGCTTTTTCCACAGGCTTGATAGGACGTTCGTCCAGCAAAAGCACGCCATCTACAAGCACCTGCAAAGGCACCGCAGCTAAAGCAAGAGGCTCGCGATCCCAGATGACAATATCCGCATCATACCCAACCTTGAGAGACCCGATACGATGACCCAATCCCATGGCATCAGCAGGAGCAGACGTAACAGCTCTGAACGCTTCTTGAGGAGGTAAGCCGTAATGCGCGGCTTTAGCAGCTTCAAACATCAAACGCTGCGAGTTGAGAACTGGATGATCGCTCTTGAGCGCTAGAGGAACGCCTGCTTCGTACAAGATCTTGGGCGCTTCAGGGATCGATTGGTACGTCTCTTTGGTGTATCCCCAATTGTCAGCAAAGGTAGCAATGGTAATGTTGTTTGTGGCACGACGCAGGATGTCTGGAATACGGTAAGCGTCCAAGGCATGGTGAAAAGCACTGATGGTAAAGTTGAATTCCAGTGAATGGCGAATCAAGGCTTCGATATCGTAGGTTTCGTAGCAATGAATGTTGAGCAGCACGTGGCCCCGTAATAAAGCGACCAAGGATTCCAGATCAATGTCTTGAGGAAATACGGTGTCTACACGGCCACGTTGAGCATTGTGGCACCAATCATCTTGTTGGCGCATGAGTGCTTGAGCCTTGGTCAGCTCCTTGCGTAGCAAATGTGCCATGCCGAGACGTGTAGAGGGCTGCATGTGTAAAAGACTGCCATAGATGCGCTGCATAAATGTCAGTGATATGTAGATTCAACTAAAGCCCTACTTTACTGGTACCTTTGGATTCTCTCCGCATGCAAACTTCATCCATCGCCACTCTGTATCCTCCGTATTGTTGGCTTGCACAAGCATGTCTTCGTTGCTGACAGTAGCTCGAGGGCGTAATTTGAAGGCGTAGGCTTCACCCCCAATGACATTAGCAGAACCTGGTAAAGCTAGAACCGAGGTAATGCCACCAGAGGCAACAATGCGGATAGCCTTGTCAGAGGGATTGAATCCATCGAGTATACGCACATAGGGCGTAATAGGGTTGGGCATCTCATTGGCGTCTATAGACGAGGTGTATCGTGGCCAGGCATCCACACCTATATGGCTAGAGAGAGAGAGAGAGAGAGAGAGAGAGAGACAGGTGAGTTGATGCTCATGGCAGCAGCAGCAGCATGAATCTACTTACCTGTGCATATCCACTAAACCGGGGCTGACAATGTGTCCAGCAACATCAATCACTTTTACCCGTTTATCACCATCCACTTGAATATCCTTTTCCACTTTTTGAATGATGCCATTCTCAATGTAGATATCCACATCATCCAATACTTGGCCTTGACCATCCCAAACGACTGCATTTCTAAGGAGAATAGGTGCCTGAGTAGGTTCAGCACGAGGATTGTAGGATCGATCTTGTCTGGGCACGTTGATTCCCTTTTTTTGGCGAGCCTGGATAGCTTCACATTGAGCACGACCAGCTTCTAATGTTGAAGAAGAAATGGCATTGTAAAGCTGTTTCGATGATGATGATGATGTGTCTGGCAACAAGGTGTATACAATCGACACTGTGAGTAGAGCAGCGATTGAGAACAAGAAAAGAGCCGAGTGTAGGTTTCTGCGTATGCTGTGCTCTACTCGTTTCATTGGACTGTCTGCTGTTGTATTGGCGAGATTCATCTGCGCAAAGTTGCTTTGCTTTGCAGACATGGTCGCTATGGTGAATGCAAGCAGAAAGAAATGCATTAGTGTAACTGTCAACTCTTTTTTTGCTTTTGGGATTTCATTGAGGGACTGCTGCCAGAGATTGGGATTGTTATAAATCCATGAATCAGCTCGTTGCATTAAGCAGACAAATGTTACTATATAATGTAAAAATGCTAATAAATCGGCAACTGCTGACGTAAAATTACACTCATTTCTTATATGATCTACTGATAAATTGAGTCGCACTATCTTTCTAATGTAGGCGAACTCGCCCTGTATTCATGAAGTAACGCTTTAGTTTAAATAAACTCGAAATAGGTCATTTTGAAAATGGTGCAAGTAGTAATACCCCTAAAATTAAGGCAATGTCAAACTTAATCCAAGCTTTTTACGTGTCTCCTCTTGTGCGTATAATGGATCGTTTTGCTAGATGATAAACTACAAACCATCAAACCGGATGTTTATAAGCGCAATCTTCAATGAGCAGCCCTCAAATGTATTTACCACTGTAAAATCAAGACTTTAAATCGTTTGTATCTCGCCAACAAAGCGTGATCTCGGCCTCAAAACAGGTGCCATCGTGTTCTACGACCTGACATTACGCTATGGATCACTTTTCAATGATTTTTAGGGGATCGAGTTGATCATCGATTTTTGGCAAATTTTGCCTTGTGGTAGCAAGGGAAAAATTGATGATTTTGAATGATGGAGGTTTTCACCTTAAAAACAACGTTTTCTACTAAGGTGTTCCTATGCTCAAAACAATCGTAGAAACGCAATGGAGCATGTAAAAGTGTCTCTAGATCATTTCATTATAGTGTTTGTAGACCTTTTCTCCGAAAACGTGTTTTGCTACTTTCGACAGTTACTCTCCACAGACTGAAGGTATCGCTTTAAAACTAACACCATTGAATTCCTCGTTCAATTTTGCATGTATAGGTCTAGAGAAGTACCTGTTGTTCGAGTAGAAGAATCTTGTG
>JAXQGS010001065.1:0-12140 GCA_037040325.1 Mucor sp. M7501 | reverse complement strand
TTCAAAATCATCAATTTTTCCCTTGCTAGTACAAGGCAAAATTTGCCAAAAATCGATCATCAACTCGATCCCCAAAAGATTGCTGAAAAGTGATTCCTAACCTAATGTCAGGTCGTAGAACACGATTACACCTGTTTTGAGGCCGAGATCGCGCTTCGCTGGCGAGATACAAGCGATCTAAACTCTTGATTTTACAGTGGTAAATACATTTGAGGGCTACTCACTGAACATTGCGCTTATAAACATTTGGTTTGATGGCCTGTAGTTTATCATCTAACGAAACAGTGCATTATCTAACTCTTTGTCCAATAAAAAACGCGAAATTCCCAGAGGATTTTTTACACAGGTTTACCTGAATCGATTGACTAATATCGTGTCATTTGACGGATGAGCGAAGAGCGAAGAGGAGGATGTCTCTCTTCCGACTCTGACATAGCCTTCCTTTACTATTAAAAACCGCATATCGTCCAACAGATTAACAGAATTGATTCATTTCGTAAGATTCAACATTGCATATTTAGGTTACAACTCGTAACCATTATGAAAATAAACCTTTCTCATATGATGATATGCAGTAAAGAGAATACGCCGGTAATGCGACAAAAATAAAGAGCAGATACCAGCAAGCAGCGGATTTAGTCAAGGAAATGATGAAATGTGTTTCAAAAATAAGCACGTTGGCATTAGAAGGCTTTGAGAAGAAGCTCATCAGGCTTAAAGAAAAAAATCGTCATATTGTATGGAATGATTGAGCAAAATGAATCTGCTTTAAAGATCTGCTAATGACACATGCGAGCACTAGACAGCATATTGCTGAACCATCCAGCATGCCAACAAATTCGGTTTGATTTCATCCGACAGATATTCCAATCAAGGCTAGAATTTAAGATGTAGTAGAGCACGCCATTGACATGACATGCCATTTCAATAAAAGCAATTCGGTGGCATTATCTGACCCTTATAACATGAAGCATTCGGCTTCCAATGTTGCAACCATATAGCAGATACAGGCTCATCATGGAACACTTTATACTACGGCATTCAAATGCAAAAGCCTCATTTCACAAGGATTACCCAGCTGCTCCCTTCGGGAATGCAATGCATCTTTATAAGAGCATACATTTGACTGCTCTGCATGCTGTGCAACCTTTCGATTAGAAATCAAATGCGCTAAATATATAAAAATGACAGAGAAACCTTGTCATGATTGGAAGTTGCTATTAAATTTTTTCCAGACCCTTTATCTTTGTGAATCTGAGTCATTACAACTGACTGCTTTCACTCGCTATTCAACATCAGGAACCACTCACAGACTGAACCCGTCACTATCAAAGACATCTGTAAAAACTTTTGAAATCATATAAATACCTGGCAAAAAAAAATTACTAAATAAAAACTTTTTTTTTACAGAGTGGAACCATATAAACACTTTTTTTTTACAGAGTGGAACCTCTTATAGTAATATCATGTCCTTTGCTAGAAACTTACTTGCTGCTGCTGCCCCCTACTGCTCATCCTCAGTGCCTCGTCGCTTGATTTCAACTACAGTTGCCCCTCAAGCTTATTATACCTCCTCATTGCTGTCTGACAAGCACAAGCTCATTGATCCCAAGGCCAAGTTCTATGATTTCAGAAGCGATACTGTCACTGCTCCTACGGACGAGATGTTTGATCTCATGAAGAGCGCCTCTCGTAATGACGATGTGTTCCAGGTAAGCCAAATGTCGTATGTTTGCATGTAAACATTTGGATGCTAATGTGAAAATAAACATTAGGAAGACAAGTCTGTCAATGATCTCCAGGACTACATGGCTGAGGCTACTGGTCATGAGGCTGCTCTCTTCTGTGCCAGTGGTACTATGACAAACCAGTTGGCTCTTCGTACTCATTTGGTAACCCCTCCTCACTCTGTTGTTTGTGATCACCGTGCCCATGTCTTTCTGTGGGAAGCTGGTGGTATCGCTGTTCACTCTCGCGCCTCTGTATCTCCTGTGATCGGTGCCAACGGTATCCACATTACTGCCGAAGAGATCGAGAACAATCTTTTGGGCGAAGACATCTACTCTGCTCCTACCCGTGTGGTGTCTCTTGAAAATACCCTCAATGGTATGATTTTCCCCTATGAAGAGATGGCTAAAATCTCCACTCTGGCTCGCAACCGTGGTCTTGCTATGCATTTAGATGGTGCCCGTCTCTGGAATGCTTCTCAAGAAACTGGTATCTCTCTCAAGGAATACGGTAAATTGTTTGACTCCATGTCGCTTTGCTTGTCCAAAGGTGTAGGTGCTCCTATTGGTTCTATGGTCGTTGGTTCTGCTAAATTCATCGACCGTGTTCGCTTCAACCGTAAGCTCTTTGGTGGTGGATGGAGACAAGCTGGTTTCATGGCTGTTGCCGCTCAGTACGGTATTGATCACATTGTTCCTACCATGAAGGAGACTCACAAACTCGCTAAATACTTGGCAAACGAGTTGGTTGCAATGGGTATCGATCTTCAAATCCCTACTCATACCAGCATGGTCTTTATTGATACCAAACGCGTTGGTATTCAAGTTGAACGCGACCTTATTCCTGCTCTGGCTGAACGCAACATCAAGATGGGTGGCATGGGTACCAAGGCTCGTCTGGTTTTGCACCATCAAATCGACCGTCAAGGTGTCGATACATTGCTAGAAGTTGTGCGTGAGGCTGTTGCCGCTCGCCAACAACATGATGAAGATGAGGATTCTCTCCGGCTTACTTCAAGCAGTTCCGCTTAAGTATACCCCACAATTGTAAATTATCCTCACTCGCATATCATCATGTACATACATAAATTTGCTACATTGCATCTTATTCAACCTAATAAACATCTTACGCTTTATTCATCCTATTAAACGTTTGGTTGGCCTTGGATTGGTTTGAGTGACAGTAATGTACCTGTGGAGACATTTGGTTGCTCAGGTTTGGAAGAAATTATGTCATGCGACTCGCTGGTGAGAAAACCATCTCAGTTCGTGCTTCCCGTGGCTCGTATGCTTGCGATGCTCCTGCTTGGCGACTTTTGTGTGTACATCAATGTTAAAACGTGACCCTTGGATAGCCTATTGCTGAATGCAGAGGTAATATGAAACACTCCATACGCAGTTTTCACCTAGATACATACTTCAGTGTCTTTCATACTGCAAGCATTCACCAATGGCATTGGGTGACACACAGACAAACATACTCGGCGTTGTAAACTAATACGGCATCTCAATCGATGTTTTGCTTGTATATACAACCATCTCTTTGTTGAGATGATGAAATGTTTTCCTTTTTCTTTTATTCCACTTTTTTTTATTAAACACTAACAAATGGCAGACCCAATGTCCATCAAGGCACCTTTTGGTGTAGTTGATATGGGATCAAACGGCATCCGTTTTGGTATCGTAAGCGCACTTGCACGTCATTTACCAGTAGCCTACGAAGAAAGAGCCCCTATTGCGTTGTTGGATGCACAAGGCGATGACAGAGTGATTCCCTCAGAGACTATTGACGAGGTCATTACCAGTTTCCTGCGCTTCAAAAAACTGTGCCAAGACGCTCAGGTCGAAATACAAAACGTTCGCGTTATTGCAACAGAAGCCACTCGTGTTGCAGCAAATTCAAAGGAGTTTCTCGACAGAATCTATCAGGCTACAGGATGGACGGTATCTCTGCTGTCTAAACAACAGGAAGCGCTGATTTCAGCCTCGGGCATTGTCGGTAAGTAGGCAGATAGTCATGCTTGTTGCCAACAAAGACTCCAGATTGACACATCAACTTTGACAGGCTCGTTCAACCATGTCAATGGGCTGACCATGGATCTTGGAGGCGGCTCAGTGGAAGTCAGCTACGTGATGACCACTTCAGTTCCTGACGACAACTTGAAGAACGACACAACCACAGACGATGATATCCGTGTTTCGCCACACCCTGTTTCAATGCCTTACGGCGCCGCGGCTTTGAAACGAAGATTGGCAAGATGTGAATCAGAAAAGGACGTACAAGCTTTGTACCATGAGGTGGTTACTGAGCTTAAAAAGGCACACGATCAGGCACAACTTCCCGATACACTGGCGCATAAAGATGGCTACAAGGTATACATGAGTGGCGGTGGATTCAGGGCACTAGGCTACTTGTCGATGGCTATCAACGCTCAGGAGACACTGTTCCCCAAGAAAAGCACAAATCGTAAGCACATGTACCCTATTCCAATCATCAACGGCTACTCTGTCACTGGAAAAGAGTTGAAGGAATTGGCAAAGCATTACCGCAATAAGAATCCGCATGAATTGATGAAGAAACTCAAAGTATTCCGTGTATCGAAAAGACGTGCAGGCATGATTCCAGCATCTTGCTTCTTGGTCAGCGCCATCTTGGAGGTATTCAAGATTAGACGAGTTTATTTCAGTGAGGGAGGTGTTCGTTTAGGATACTGCTGGCAGTTGCTGACTGCTGAGGAGAAGCAAAAGGATCCACTCATCGAAGGCGTCAAGGCTTACACTGCACAATCCGAATTCACATTATCGCCAAAAGAGTTTGACGCTATTTATGCTATCTTGGCCAACGCACTACCCGAATTATATCTTGATCCACATCATCCACTGCAACTTCATCGCTTACTACCTGCCGCTATTCATCTATCAAACCTTACTTCGCATTACCCCAAGGAAACTCGAGCCTTTGTCGCATTCCACATGCCTCTCGCTGGTGGTCCCTTGGCCAATGTTCCTGGTCTCAGTCATCGTGAGCGCGCTATCATTGCCATCTTGTTGGCCTATCGACAAGGTGGTGCAGTGCCTGATCCTATTTTCTATGCTATTCAAGCCATGGTTGGACGAAGAGGTGTCACTGTGTGTAAATATGTTGGAAGATTGATGGAGTTGGTATTTGCAGTGTCTCCCTTACATCCTGGTGTGGGCCTCATTGAGAGTGGTTTATCGTTCACAACCATTGTGCATTCAAAGAGCCGTGTGAATAACAGCGATGATTCCTCAAGCAGCAGTGATACCAGCGACAGTAGCAGCGATGATTCTGATTCAGAATATGGAGACAGTGATGATGAAATTGAGAACGAGGATGCAGCTGACTATCCAGCAATGCATTTGCGTATCACTCTGCCTGAAAAGTACTCGCCCTTGGTGGACGCACCTGCTGTTATGTCTGTCATTGATAGTTTGGACAAAAAGGTGAACTCTAAAAAGTTTGATCTGGATGAAGAAAGACGTCCATTGAAATGCCCCAACCTCTTTTCTGTCGAAGTTATCCGTCAGTAATTCAAATTCGACCATGTATACTTTACTAGTTAATAAACCACTTTACTCTTTTATATATACTTGCACAATGTCAAGTGGAAGCTACTGATACATCCAGAGTAAGGCTTCTATTGGCTATTTGAGCTTGCAATCTTTGCGAGGATGTCTTACGATTCTTTCCGTTGGACACTACATTTAGAAGCAAACAATAAACAATCATGAATCAATTGGCGACCATCGATATAAATAGCTTTTGATCAATGACGTTGCGCTTGAGTCACTTACTCTTCCACGTACCATGGCAACTCCATGACAACCGTTTGAAACATCGATATAGGTTGTCAGCTTAGTTGAGCGGTGATCGACAAACTGCAGCAAATATAAGATTTAGAGCATGTTGGTCTTTAAAACCAAGTGTGCTTCGAATCTTGGCAGTTGCACGAAAGATCCCAATTTGATCCGCTTCATCTGTACATTTGGTAAGAACAAAAAGTATTTGGACGACATTGTGCACATCAATAAGCACTCGTGATACATTTTCTTTCGTATAATATGTCTATAAAAGGGGCAATAAGTCGTATTCATAGCAGTGATGTTGAATAGAAAATGATAAGCTCTCATTGTAATGGTTAGTTCAATTGCCTGCTATCTTTTAATTATATTTTAGATTGTAAAGAGATATTTTGGTGACATTTCGCACGTATTAAATCACAATGAGCATCAATTACTCTTATTGTATGATGGGGTTTAGCTACTGTTTGAAGCTAAATTTATCTATTTTCTGTATTTTAAGGTAGTGTGATACAACAACAGTTGCACGACCTGCAAAGAGTACTCGCGTGAGATTTCTTGAATTGGGGCAAATGTTCCCCTGACTTTCTAGATGTATAAACAGGACACTTGACACATATCAAGTAATCACATCTTGTTGTATTAATAACTCTGGGAACAACAAACAATAAAAGAAAATTGACTGGGCTCCTCTTGAACCGAATGACCTGATCAACATCACTGCAAAGCTTTTGTCGTGATTTACATCTCATTTAATCGTTTAAGCCCTGAAGGAACTTTGGCGTCTGTTTGTTTCTTGGATAGTATACAATGAATAATTTTATTTTAAAAGTATATGAAAAATGTAAATGATGATATAAATTAGAAAGTGTAAGCAGCAGCAGCAATGACAACCATGCCAAGAACTGATGTGATGGTAACGGTGTTACGAGATCCTGCGCTGGCTGCGGCGGCGATCGCAGCGGCTGAGGATCCACTATTTGAAGTAGATGGTTCCGAGGAAGATGACTGGGCAGTGGTAGTAGAGGGTGCAGCGATAGCAACAGACGATGATACAGCAGCAGCAGTTGTGTTGGTGGTAGTAGGATTGGGGTTTTCAGCTGTGGGGTCTGTGAAAAGGATGGGATCATGAGTCTTGATTCATTTATATTATTAGCAGAAGCTAAAGAAAACTTACATGTGAAAGATGTTTCCCAGTAGGGATGTGAAACGTTGAAGCATTGGTTCCAAGGGACAACATTGAAGGCTTCCTTGACTTGAGGAAGCCACTTCTCGGCCATAGAGACAGTGGCATTGTTCAATTCGTGTTGAAGAACAATGAGGCCAGTCTTGTCAGTGCCGTTCTTGACTGAGGAAATCCAGGATTCAAAGTATCCGTCCACAGTCTGTCAAGAAATGTGATGTTAGCTCAATGTTCTCTAGCTTGATTATGTGAGTTACTTTACCGAAGGGGAAAGGTTTCCTCCACCATCACCAGGCATGTTCCAATCGTCTGTGTCTCGATTCCACAACACAGTGGTAAGGCCCATTTGCCATGCAATGGCACGCACACGATCATCGACATCGCCATAGGGAGGTCTCCAGCATTTAGTAGTGACACCAGTAACTTCTTTGATGGCTCTCATGGTCCAATATAACTCTGCAACGACGGCCTCATTGGATTGAGATGTCATAGCAGGATGAGACCATGTGTGGACACAGAGAGTATGACCGTCAGCCAAGGCTCTTTGAGCAGCAGCAGGAGCAGCAATGACATTGGAACCGATATCTGAGGGAAATGTGTTAGTCAGTCAGTATATTGAGTATATGCTGCAGCAATACATACAAAACAAGGCAGCCTTTTGGTTCTCCTTGGCCAAGAAGTCATAGAGATTGGGTTCTGCCCATTCGCCAGCATCCTCAGTAAGAGGTCCATCATCGTAGGTCTATAGAGAGTGTTAATTGCTACGAACGGATGCCATCAGTTAAAGCTAATTACCAAACCCCAGTCTCCAACTTGAGGACATTCTGCAACATCGGCAGGAATAGAGGCATTCTTGGATTGGACACAACCAGATGCACTCCACCAACAATCAGGATCGCTGGAGGAATCGTAGCCAGACATGGAGAGATCGCCATTGGAGTCAGCCTTGCGAATAGCGCTTCCAGGAACCTACAATGAAAAAGTTAGACACATGCACCTAGCACACCAAAAGACGGGTGCTTTACCTTTGACCAGTCAAGAGCTTTGATGACAGCTTGCACTTCAGGAGATGTCGTTGAGGGAGACTTCCAGCCCTCGGGGTAGGCCGTAGTGGAAAAGTTGACAGTAGGCAAAGGACCAGTGGGAATTGAAGCATTGGTGCCTGAGGGATATTCCTTGACATTGCCAGCGATGGGAGTGATATCAGAGAGCCATGCAGGTGAAACTTGGGCAGGAACACCGCTTGAAGTAGAAGTGGATGTTGTAGTGGTGTTTTGAGCATTGGCAGAGAGGGAGGCAACAGCCATCACTAATGCCACTGTGGATTGAACAGATAAATAATTGACCATCTTGAGTTGTGTAGAGCAGATGAAAAAGCAAATTAGCCCGAAATCCCACCTCTTTTTATATACAAATGATGATTGATAACAAGACTTGGAGTTACACCAGTGTGTGTATGCAGCAGGAAGAAAAAGCATAGCACATTGTGTCACTAGCTCAAATATCTTTTTTTAGAAGATTAAACAACAATAAATAAAGCATCTAAAATGGAGAAATGGCTTATTTTTGGTGAATGATACTTATGTTTTTGTTCAGCCACACAGCTGAATAGCTCAGACGTCTCTACATCATTGAATATTCAGCCTGCTTTTTGTGTATCTCTGCAATCACTGGGGAATCAAATACCCATTTTCCTTTTGCTCGTTCAGGAGAGTCTTTTTTTTTTACGATGAAGATCAAGCTCAATACGGTGTGAGAATTGCCTATTTATAAGGTGAGCTGTCGATGGACGTATTTTAGTTGCAGAACAAGCCGCTAGTGCTGAAGATCATTTGTCACTTGTTGCAACTTTATTCGACAACGCATCATGTCGACGCATTTCACAAAAAATGAACGGATTGGATGGACATGCGCCATGTATTTATTCAAATGGTTTTGGTATACAAATACATGAACGCTGTATCACAAGATGCTTTCGAGTTGGCAGGCGGTTTGAATTATGACACCATGACGATAGCAATGGAAGGCGATGGCGAGAGAAACAGAGAGGGGAGAAGGAGAGAAACATGCAAGGAGCGGACGATGCCGAAACTCAACTACGGCTTAAACACGCGAAGAGATGGGTTTGTATGCAACATCATCTTGTTGCTGTTGTTGCTGGTACTTGACAGCATTTTGGCTAGCAACCATAGCAGCAGTATTGGATCTTCTTGGACAGTATCTGTATTCCGGGAAGGCTGCTTTGTGGGCTTGTTTATCTTGCTCGGCTAAATCATGCCATGGCTTTTTTTCATTTTCAGACAAGCGAGCCCAACGACGAGAGGCACGTCTAGAGGGAACAGAATTGATTGGTAAAAAGGTAAAACAATAGGAAAATCAGGTCATCAAAACTTACTTGGAAATTTCTTCTGCGCGCAGTGTAGGGTCTTGCGATTTCAGGGCTTGGCCATAATGACAGCGAAACTAATCACATTGTATGAGCACAATGATCATTGCAAAGACGTGTGCTATCAAACTTACGTGGATCCACGCATTACGCGGGCGCTTGATGTGAGCGTTCTTGGTCAAAAACATCCTCTGATCGGCGCCCATGGGACAGGTACGTTTAGCACCGTGAACCATAAATGATACGCGAGCAAACGATGATTCACTAGAGCTAGCATTGGCAGAGGTTGGCAAAGGAGCAGTGGCAGCAGTAGCAGTAGCTTGAGCTTGGCCACTACTAGCGTCATTATGGATGCGCTGTCTCTTTCTCGTATTGTCATCGTCAGAGGACAGACTGAGGGAGTTGAGGAACGTGCTTTCTACGATGGAGCCAGTATGGTTTTGAGCTAAAGCAGCACTTGCGGCGGCAGAAGCAGCCATCATAGTGGGAGAGAGAGGTAAGCCAGAAGCATCTACCGCGACATTATTGTTGTTTCTTGACCATTTGGAAGAGGATGGATGAGCGACGGGACATGTGTTGACGTTATTAGGCTTTGGCTGAATGGATTGTAATAAGGAGGCATGGCGGCAGGGTATTTGAGATGTGTTGTTATCGTACGTATGTTGTTGGGTGCTATTTACATTGGAGCGAGGAGAGGGAGGGTTCGATGCATCAGAAGAAATGGAAGATGCCGAAGATGGTACTAGCGAAGGGACATCCTTTAGATTCGCACTGAATGCAGAAAAGATGCGAGGTACAAATGTGCCATCACAGCGGTAGTTTTCAGTGATTGGAACAGGCTCAAGAAATGCAGGAGGATGGTTTAGACTTGTTGGCTTATCGACTAATCCAACATTTAGTATGCGTAGTCATGACTAATGCAACATACAGGTCAACTTACAGGAACTTGTCGCTTCATGGTGGATAGGGGCCAATTCAATTGTGCTTGGTTCCGGTGATGCCAAAATGTGATGCATGTTCATTTCGATGTGAGTAGGTAAATTTATAGCGTTGAAGCAGGATAAATTGGGGCGGTTTTTGTTGAAAAATAGTTTAAACGAAAGAGAAACTGTTGGTTAATGAAGTGATTTATATACAACATGTAATCGAGTTTAAAAGCAAATCATCTTTTGAATCAGATCTGGCTTTGGATTTGTACATTTTCCATTCATCTTTCCATAAAACAATAAAGACTGTATTGCCACAATAGAAGATGATAGCGTATAATCACGCAATCATGGACCACGGGAAGACTTCCGTTCCAAGCACATGCCAGCAAAAGGCTCGGGAAAAAAAGAAGAGTTGCTCACAAAGAAAGGAGTAGTGTAGCGAAAACATCTCGTTCAACAAAAACCTGATTTCTGTATGAATGTCCGTTTTCAAGCTAACAAAATTCGAATACAATAAGCATAGTATCATTTGGGCACGACAGGCTACTAACAAAAGGCCCCCCCACTCAAATCCAAAGCGGAAACAAGTGTCGAAAAAGTGGCGCGACGCTGCTCGACACGCACACACAATACATTCGGCTCTTGTATCCTATCATGTAATTGTCTGTATTGTGTCCCTGAGATCATGACGGACACGTAAAAAATCGTCGCATTATTGTGAAACAATTTCTTAGTTTGACACATCATCTCAGCATCAAGTGGGCTTATTGTGTTTATTGTTCGGATCCCATCACCACATTTGTTTAATTTGGGACATCTTCCACTTTTGGGGTTTCATTCAAGAAGCACGTGAGGAGAATCATATCTGTGATGATGGCCGCCATCCATTTCTTATTTATAGTCAATGCCATCTCGTTTGATTAGTACGTTTGTGGGTCTACAGGCACTTGAGGATGCTAGTGGCACTAGCACATTGCATTGTGATTAAACATTTACTATCTTTGAACAATTCACATGTAGCTTTTAAAAACCTAAGGCACAGGATGAACCATGATGTGTCAAGTAAAAATTGCTAGCAAAATTGCCCGTGGATCTGTTAGTTATTTTTACGAGCTGATGGATCAATCTGATGGATCTTGATGGTGCTCGTAATCCTTGGAGCACAATGATGCTGACAGATTGTATCACTGGCACGCGTCTAATCCTGGTGTATATATTCACTTTTATTAGCAACAGCTATATTGCTGTAGCCCTATCCACTCGAAATCAGATGATTTATGATTCAGCTTCTCTTTACACGGCAGCACAGTCTCTGAGAGCATTTCGAGATGGGACATTCTATGCCGCTCTCGAGTAATTTGATAAATCCTTCCAAATCCGTATACAACCAATTGTGCTTGAGCTCACTTGAGACTGGTGACAATGTAAATGGAATCGTTGTTGTATTGAGTATCCAGTGGATGGGTCTTTGATTGATTACCATGTGGATGATTAGGCTGATGTAGTTGTGAGGGCAGCCTCATGATGATATGCTGGATTCCAAGACAATGATGGATTGCCGCATTGAATTGTATGCCAAACCAGTTCCTCGTAGAACTGATAAGCGAACCCACAGCAGCCATATTCAACGCAAGAATTTGGATCCCATCATAAAGAAGCGTCTCATGATGGTCATCCTTGAACCCGATGAAGCCTTACCTCAGTCCATGTCTGCCAGAATACCTGAGCCTACTTTTAAGTAGAGATGTGCTGTATTTTTGATTCTGGTAACTCAATTCAATAGTATATAGACCTCAAATCAGTATTCAATCCTAGCAATAAGAAATAAAATGTGAATATTATTGTAAGCATATCAATGGTGTTTAATTTGTGTGTGAATACAAAGCTTAATGTATTAGATTGAATGAGATATTAATAGTTTTTATTATTCAGTTAGAAAATGATTTTGCGCAGTAATCAAAGAGTGAAGCAGTGTTGAAGATGGATCAATACAAAATCATTTTTGTATTGTAGTAGTTTTTCATTTACATTGCATTGTTTGCCCCGAAGGGAGGGAATTTAAACCCCCTTGCAAGCCTAACCCCACTACACCC
>JAXQGS010001064.1:0-12156 GCA_037040325.1 Mucor sp. M7501 | reverse complement strand
ATTTCATGTGTCAACAAGTCGGAAAGAACGCCATTGGTATCCGACTTTGGCCGATGCTCCTTTAGGCTTTCTGCTTACCTTGCAACTATTCGCACATTTGTAATAGACACTTTTGCAGCCTGTCTTTTTCTGTACAGTATTTCCGTTGTTCTTCCAAAAATGACGATCATCATAGGGGAATTCTGTTGTTTCAACTATCTTTGTAATGGCCTGCATTGATCTTCTTCTACGGGAAATCTTCTGCACTGGCTCTTGAGGTCTACTACAAGCGGGTCATGTGAGATCAGGTTTTTGTTGCTCTGAGAAATGTGTCTAATCTAATCTATTTACCTATTATATGACATGGAAGCTGTGGGTGGAGGAGGAGGAAATAGATTTGTGTTTGCTGGAGCAGATGTTGAGAGTGATGGTGTGTTTGAATTGTTGATGGATAACTGATTCATTGAGAGTAAAGCAGAGGCAGATGAGTTTCTTCTTGATGGTGGTGACATGACAATGGGCCTGGGGATTGCGTACGGAGCAATTCTTCGGTGTATGGATTCCCCCGCATTATTATTACTATTGCTACTTGTGCTACTATTGCTGCTGGATGAAGAGCGTCTACGTCGCTGCTGTATTATAAAAGCTTCCTGCTGATGGTTCCGATTGGACTTGTAGTGATCTTGTTGATTCTTAAAGTATAGATCGAGCTCTTTAGCTTTCAGTTTAGCTTCTTCTGTTCTGCGTTTATCCTCCTCGACTTTACTTGCTAATATGAGTTTCAATAACTCTGGATTTGCATGATATTTTGATACCACAGATTGAAGATCAGTAGCTGTGGAAGATGGTGGTGATGATGTGGATTCTCTATGGTAACTATAACGTGGCAGCGCTGTTACTGGTGATGATGATGACGATGATGTTGCTGGCGGTGATGATGAATATCTCAGCAATCCTGCATCATCAGAGGGGCAAGCATTCAGATAGTTTCTACTGTTACTATTGCTGTTGGAGTAGGATTTTGCAGATGTCAATGTTTGGATATTCATAGTCGTGTTTTCATGTAAAAGCAAAGAAGAAAGAGAAAAGAGAAAGAAAAACATGAGCATTGTATTTATACATCCTTTTTCATCGAAAAGGAATGCAACATCGGAGAACACAACCAGCAAGACACAATCTGGGAGAGTGTCAAACATTTCCCAGGGCCAGAACTGACTGGTACCCAGTTAAAAAAACTTCTAATTTTCTATGCTTACAGTGCGAATTATAGTTTTAATTATTACTAAATCAATACCCAACGGTATAATTCTTTGAGTTACTAGACAAATACGGTCATTCAATCCATCTTATACCGCTACCGTTTACCCCACATTTTCAAAGTGATGGTTTCGTATTCCCAGGAGTTAGCGCCAACAAAAAGAAGAGATAGCTACAGATCTCTCAAATTGAAAAAAAAGAAGCATTCATCTCTCTCTCTCTCTCTCTCCCTTTTTTTCTTTAGAGGAAGAAAATAGAAACAATCTTTGATTTCCATCAACCTTACATTTAAGCTATTTTACTCAAAGGTTATACAAGTGTGTTGAAGGAAAACGGTTCTAAGATTATCCCACCAATCCTTTGTTATTCAGTATTTTGCAATTCTACGTTATGTGCACAAAAAGGCAGGGAATCTACCCTTGCTGTATACCTTAAATAAATATAGGGTTTTTTTTTCTTCAAAACTTGGAAAATCAAGCGATTGGCAGAGAATCACCCGATTATTAATAAACAATACTGATAGCTTTATGGAATTAAGCATGAACTATCATGAGACTATACTTTACATGCAAGAGACTGGAATGCAATGGCTGTGATCTGATCTAGCTATGCTTTTATGTTTTGAATACATCTATAGCAACTTGCCGACATGTCATCATGGTATTATCAATTCAACAAGCTTTCAATTTAAGGGGAGCTTCGAATGCATTGATTTTATACCCTTCGTGTATATCGATTATTTGTTCCTTGATCCAGACATCACAATAGCTTGGATTTGCATTGTGGTGATACAAGGAACCACTTTTTTTTTTTTGACTACATCTTTTATGAAAAGTATGATCTTGTATTTGTTTATCTTGAACCATAAGCTCAAATGATCCTATATAAATAATTAGAAAGATGGAAACCAAGCAAAAAATCTTGGAAATTCAAGGAAAACCGGGAAATCATGGTAAAGGGCTTATTGTAGATCTTGTTTTCTACTGAACATTTCAAAAGAGTTTAAATTTTGGATTCCCGCGCTTTACCTAGAGCTACAATGCAACAAAAAGAAGAATGTTGCATTACAGAGTTTAAATGGAATGTTTGAGATAACATTCAATTAAGGCAACTGGTAGATATCAATCTTGTGTCAATACTCTGATTGTGTGAAAGATACTCGCATCAATCTCATTTCTTGGCTGTTTGCACGAGCTTTTCGTGTAATGTGCATCAAATCCCGGAACAAGATAATACGCCATGTATCTATCAAATTAGATACAATGCTTATCTTTATTAGTCAACTATTCAGTGCCACATGTTTACATAATAAATCAATTGATTATGATTAGTCGCAGCCGTTATCCCGCCATTAAATTTAGAATATTGCGGTTACATTTGTAAGTTCGATTACGTAACGTGGAGTTAAATGGTTGTGCGAAAAAACACACATCTATTGTTGGTTGATGTAACATAAGGTTAGCAAGTTGCAAAGTGTCGAAGCTCCAATGGCTGTACAACAAGTTGCTTTGACTTTTGATGTATTAGTCATATGTATTTGTCAGGATTCTAGCCGGATACTTCAAGCCAGACATTTTTTCCTGTTGCTCATGAATTCCAGATGGATTGAATGTCATCATGAATGATCGCTCAAACTATATTTTTCGATCTGGTGACACTTTGATCTATGCTAGTTTTGACCCACAATACTAAGTTTGGTAAAAGTTAAAATGATTTCAAGCATCAGATGTGTATAATTTGTATCCATTAGCAGTGCATATGCTGTTGTATACCACACTGTTGGAGATTGTCCGCCCTCCTGTTTACATTTCATGGCAATTTGAAGAATTTCAAGTCGTTCCGCACAGACAAAATTAGAATAACAGAATATGACTTCTTAGATGTATCGCACTATTTAAAAATGCTGCGATACCGCATAGATCAGCTTGTAAATCACTGATTATCCTCATGAGAAAAGCACCATAACATGGTCTGCCTGCTGCCAAAATCGGCCAAATCTCCGCTCAACATTTTTTGCCCGATTTGTAACTTTTGATCGATTTTGAAAGCGATTTGACCTATTTTGAGCGATTTGCTTATGTAAGTTGTACATATTATTCTATATACCCTTAGGCTTTCTTGAAGTGCTTTTCAAGGCAAATCCAATGGTGCTAATAGAAACATATGTTTTGAAGAAACTTATTGAGCAATCTGACAAAATATAAAATGTGGTTTATTGCCAAAATGCCGAGATTTTACATATGAAGGTTTCACAAAAGTGGTTTCAAAAGTTCCTTTGGGTCGATATGAACAATTTGATTTAATATATGCCATAGAAAAAGTCTTCGTTTTCAAGGTAAAAAACGCGATCGTTTGGATTTCAAAGATTTTGACGAGGGGTACCTCATGGTTTTTGAGCAAATTTCAAAGGTGTTTTTTTGGTCCCAAAAAGTTGAGTGAAGGTGTTATAAAGTAAGTGCTACATGAAAGCAATTGTTTGGCGATATTCTGGCAGCCTAAAACGGCCTTCAACACGAAAAGATACGATACAAACGCGTCAAACTTTGCTATGTTTTACGGAATCTTGAGGGGTGGGAGGTGATACAAGCAAGCTGTCTGCCACTACGGTATGGGCTGCTTAGATTGAGACACACGTGGAGCATTGTAAAAGACTCAGATTCACATTTACTACAAGGCGTTTATTAAGAGCCCTTGTATGTCAATAAATGACTGGAAAGTGGAATTTTGGATAGATTGCACAAGCACACTCTAGCGTATCAACTTTCACACTGCCTTTGATGGTTGATACGTACATGTTTATTTAAAGAAGCAAGCATGTTAAACATGGATTTTGAGTAAGATGAAATTTGTAAAGCAAACATTGAGTTGAGAACAATGCACTGAATATACTACGCTCTTCCACAGGTTACATCTAGTCTGCTTCGGTAGCATTTTGGCGTCTTCTTCTTCGCTCAGCTCTTGTTGCCTTCTTGCTTTTTCCTTCCTTCTGCTTAGCTTCCTTCTGCTTAGCTTCCTTCTGCTTAGCTTCCTTGGCTCTGAGTTTGTGAGCAATAGCATAGTGCTTTTTAAAGAACTGCTTTACGTTAATATCCTTTTCCGTGTCATTGAGATTTAACGAGCGTTCAATGCCATCCAATCTCTCGGTAAGCCACTCCATGTTTTCATACACAACGGCTTGCTTCATATTTCTCTTGTAAATGGTTGGATTGAACTTGCAGTTGAGGGATTTCAATAACTGAGATGACCAATGCAAATGTGCCTTTCTAGTCTTGGTACCGAGAGGAAAAGCGCCTGCTTCAAGATATTGGAGTTGCAAGGGCAGTGACGTTTTGATGTTATGTCTGGACTTGATGCGAGAGACATCTGTAGACTGGGCGTCGTCCAAGTACTGAAAAGCGGCGTGTGGCATGGCAGCAGCAATCAAGTTGAGATGGATCTTTTTGTTTGAAGAATCATACTTGGAGCCTCTTTGTGAGATGATGTTGGACTGTACCAATTGCTGGATTTTCTTGTCTCCCTTTACAGTCTCACCACTGCAAGTGACCTGGATAGTCTTTGTGATTTTCTTTGCGTTTGTGCCTTGAAGAGAGCCAATAATAGCAAGCTTGCGTACCGCATCCTTTCCAACCAATTTAACGGCTTCCTGAATGAGGGATCCTTGATAAATGCGTCTAACGGCAACACGGCTGGCCAAGGCAACTGCCTGCTTTGAATCGTAACGAGACAACAATGAATCATAGGCTTCAATCAGAAAGTCAAGGTAGCCTGCGTCGTCTTTGTTGGGATCTTCTTCAGCGCTGTCTGTTTCTTCCTCTTCAAGATCTTCCTTACACACATGGCTAGAGCTCTCCTCGCTTTGATCTTCGTCGCTGGTGTCATACTCTTCGCTGTCTTCTTCCTCTTCAGTGCTACTCTCATTGTCGTTGTGTATAATGGTGTAGCCATCGCTATCCTCGCTTGAATCATCATGGCGTCGAGTAGCTGGATTGACTGATCCACTTGAGGACTGGGTGGTTTGTGACATGTTGGTAGTAGAGCTTTGGTTATGGATAGATAAAGAAAGAAAGAAAGAAAGAAGAGAAAATCGAGAGAAAGAGGAAGAGGAAGAAAAAACCCAAAAAAAGACGCAGCTTTTTTGAACAAGAATCTCACGGAGCAAGCTGATTTAATCTTTGCTTGAATGATATACATCATACGCCCTCACAGCCCAAGAGCAAGATTGAATGCTTGAATCAGCAAACACCGCCCTGAGGAGCTTACACTCAATCATGAACCTTATTGTACTTTGTCTGATATGATGGCGAGACGAAGAGTGGCCATGAAACAAGGCATGAGTACCAGTAGTAAATCACGTAGTTGATGCATTGTTGTCATACACATGAGCTCTGTTCCAAACAAGATTTGATTGATCTGGGCGTAAATCCCTATACACCACCACCCACAGAGAGAGAGATTAAACAGGTTGTAGTGCTGCATCAACATTGATAGAGGTTACATACATCTAGTCACGAGCCATGAAGGTACAGCCTGCTTGATTACTGCAATTGCAGTTTTAGTCATCCCTCTCAGTGGATGCTGTTGTAGCTTACCGAATGTTTACGGATGTTGGCATTGTGCTAGCATAGTAGTGTGTGATCTGATAGGAAGCGACTAGATAGAAGCTAATGCCATATACGGCGGTAGACACTTGCATTGCTTGCGCTGGCATACTCTAGCTTCCGTACTTGAAATCTCTACTGTAATGGTATGTCTGCAGGATATTTGATCCAAAGAGAAACAGGCACAACATGTTAGTAACATGCGGACCGGACTCACAAATCCTTTACAACAAATAAACTTAGTTTGTGGTAAAGCAAAAAAAATACCTCTTTGTTTCCCATTTGAACCTTCGCAGCACAGAAGCACAACATTAGAAAGTAACATGTCGGTTGATAACTTCAAGACAAACATCTACGAGTATCTTGAGACCTTGCCGACGTTTACGTTCATGCGTCTGTTTGAGAAACCAGCAACATGTTTGGCCATTTTCAGGTATAGTGTGTCTGTCAAAAGGATGTGGCAACCACCTTGATTTAACATGCCATCAAAGACTTTTGCCAAGCTTAGGAAGACAGATTGTCATGTCGCTGTTGTACGTACAGGCACCCATGCCATTGAATGATTTGCATACATGGGTCAATAAGGACGGGCAAAAGTAGGTGGAGCAAACGAGAGAGACATGACACAACGCGCGTACGTAGTTGGGCTTATAGGTTTTCGATTTTGATTTGACAGAAAACTCCAAGAGTCGTTGCTCAAGCTATCAAGGCTTCGCATTCTCGAGCAAAACGACGCCAATCTAGTGATGAACAATACGTTTCGAATCGAGTTCCAGAACGCATTGACTGGAGGGTAAATGGACAGCGCTTCTAACGGATGTGTGGATGTTAATCGTATGGCTATAGAGGAGTGCAGCAGTCCTTTGGTTTGCCCTGCTCGACGCCAGACAAGCATGCAGTAGATATTGGATTCCTGGATCATTACGCAACAACACAGTGGGAGGCTATTCTGCATTACATGGTGGGCACTTCGCTGACGAAAAAGCCCAGTCGTGGTGTGCTGAATCTGTTGGAGAGAAGCAAGCTGATGCAGAGCAGGTAAGCAGAGAGTGAATTGCTGCTATGATTGCTACGGAGCCATTGATGCGTATTTAGTTCCGAGACTGGCCAGTTGCAAATCACAAACAAAGGTTTCCAGTTTTTGCTGCAAGACGTTAATACACAAGTGTGGGCATTTTTGTTGCAGTATCTGGATATGGCAGAGGTATAGACACTGTCAGGAATGGGAGACGGCTCAGAAGATTGACGGGATAATAGGTGCTGCAAATGGATCTAGTAGAAGTGCTGAATTTCTTGTTTCAACTTGGGTCGCTGGAACTGGGAGAGGTAGGGCAGTGTGTGACGAGTAGCGCACAGCAACGCCAACTGACTGATCCACCTAGAACTACTCGGTCGAGACTTTGACACAGACACAGCTTCAGATGTTGGAGGATTTGCGTGATTACGGCATTGTATACCAGAGAAAAGTACGAGTGCTGCAGCGTGTATCATGAGCGTAGTTTACTGATTCAACCCGTAGAAAGCATCAAAGCGATACTACCCCACTCGACTAGCTACTACATTGACGTCAGGTAATGCAGCCTTGGCAGGAGCAGCAAGTAAACTGAGTGCGACGGATGGAGCTGCCGATACAACCGAGGCCAAGGCTGCCACAGAGCAAATCGACCAAGGGTTTGTCATTCTGGAAACCAATTACAAACTATACGCATATACAGGTAAACTCGATCTGCTGGACATGGCATTGCTACGCACACAACTAATACGCCTCTGCAGATTCACCACTTCAGATTGCCGTATTGAATTTATTTGTGCAACTGCAATCTCGATTTAGAAACATGGTGACAGGAGTTATCACTAGAGACAGCATTCGAAATGCGTTGATGAAGGGCATCACAGCCGAGCAGATCATCTACTATATGCAATCACATGCTCACGCTCAGATGAGAAAAAAGGTGCGTTTGAGGATTGTTTTTACTACTGTACAGACTGCTCACAAGGGCTGGATAGATACCTGTACTGCCCCTGACCGTCATAGATCAAATTAGACTGTGGGAAATGGAGAGAAACAGACTGAAGCCTACTCCTTGTAAGTGTAGTTATTGCTGTAAACCACGCTTTGTCTGTACTCACTCCATTCTATTAGCCTACTTGTACCACGAATTCAATGTGCAGGCCGACTTTGATGCAGCAGAAAAGTATGCAAAAGATTTGGGTGTATTACTCTGGTCAAGCTCGCAGAAGCGCACCATGATCATCTCAGAAGCGTAAGTTTATCTTGAATACTGCTGCACAGCTGGCTTAACCGTCTTTATATATAGTGGCCACGATAATGTGAAGGGCTTTGTCAAGAGAAGATTACAAAAAAACTAACATCATATCTATGTATTCTCAACACCATCACGATTGTAAATAAACCAGACACGCATTTATAGCAAGATATTTATTTGATATAAAACAAGCAAGCATTTCGTGTTTTCTGTGTTGAATGAAATTAGCAAATTCGTGTGGATTTAATCATCCCAGGCAGATTTGGAGGGATCAAATGGCTTGGAAGCAGCAGACGCAGCACCACCACCACCCCAACCTTCTTCTTCTGGTTCAGGAACATCCTCGGCCCAGTCAGTCAAAGGGACCTCTCGAGATCCAAACTGATGCAGTTGCTCTTGAGAAGCATCATCTGCCCAATCGCCTACACCGTTATCTCGATCCCAACCACCAGACATGTCCTGAATTTCATAGCGGAATCCACCCTTGTCAGTGGCTGAAAATTCAGAGGGATTCCAGTTGCTTTGCTGCTGCATTGGCTCGTATGGGTTAACTTGTCCATCTTCACCCTCCTCTTCCTCTTGGACGTCAGAGCAAAAGAACATGTCTGGTAAGACGTCCCAAGGCACAGTGTAGTTCAAAATGCCACGAAAACGAAGGATAGCACGACTCAAGAACCAGCACATGAGGCCCAGGGATTGAGCACCCATATTGTTGCAAGGAATAGCGAGATCCACATACTTGAGGGAGCAGTGCGTATTGGTAAAGGCAATGACAGGCATGTTGCACTTGTTGCTTTCTTGAACAGCTTGGAAATCAGTCATTGGATCCATGCAAACCAAGATGGAGGGCTCTTCCAAGGTGTTGGTGAATGTACCGGGCACAAATTTGTCTTGATTGGTCTTGCCACCAATGTATTGAGCGAGTTTGATAGCTGGACGACGGGTCTTTGCTGTGGAGAATACGATATAAATGGCCTCTGGATGAACTGTAGCGAGCACACGAGCTGCTAAAATGAGCTTCTCCCAAGCTTTACCGAGATGAATGATTTGAAGGCCATCTGCTCTGCGAGAAAACACATAGGGCTTCATACGATCAGATACATTTTTGGTGCCCAAATGGCACTTGGCAGCCAACATTAATGCAACATCGTTTTCTGTGGGCTCAAGGACTATAAAAACAGAAGCTTACATTTGAGTATTGTGCAAATTCCAGCAGAAACAAACGCTGCTTACTAGGTGGTACTTTGGATTCCTCAAAGATGTTCATATGTGATGGTTGATATGACGAAAAAGGAAGAGAAAAGACAAGTGGAAAAGACAAAGCATCACTCTCATCACTTATGAAAGACTCGACCCAGATTTATCACAACGCCAGACCTTCACCTCTTTCTTTCCATAGTGTAATTGATATATTGAAATGACTGGAAAATACACGCCCACACACCCACACATTCCCCCTCTTTCTGCGATATTCGCTTGGCTTTTTGTAGTATTTTTGATGCTTTAATGGTTTAAATTAAAGTAGGAAAAATAATGAAACCATCCAACTTAGAATCTAAGCTTGCTGAAGAACCACTTGTTCTTACCGGTTTGGTAACGTTCTTCGAAGAGCTTCTTGATGACCTTCTTGGAATCTTCACGTTGAGTAGGCTCCTTGAAAGTGTCGGCAGAGACGGTACCCTTGATTTGTTCCAACTCCAAACCGTAACTAAGGTTGACGTTTGTTAGTCGCGCTGCCATCTGTCAAATCAAAATTTGCATGCTTACCGAGTGGGCATCATGTGGTTGTAGTTGACAATCTTGACGAAAGGCTTAACCTTGGAACGCTTGGCAGTCTTCTTCTTACCCATGGCCTTGGTGACCTTGAGAGGAGAACGTTCGACACCAGCAACGACGGCGTAACCATAAGGTCTATCCTTGGTACCTTCATCGTGGTCTAATTGAATAGTTTTGAGTACTGGCAATTCAATGATGGCATGTGTGATGCATTTCTATACATACTACGGACAACAACGGCCTTCTTGCCAGCATAACGGCCTTGGAGGATCACAACGACCTATTGTTGAATTCGATTTTAGCAACTCATGTCCAAAATATCAATCCATCCATAAAGATCCCTCCTTCCCATCTGCATTCATCTATCTATCGAGCATCCATCTGTCTATATCCCTCTCCTTGTCGATGCATCGTTGATGGATTCTTTACCTTTCCGGCTTTAATGAATTTAACCATGCTGAATAAGTGGAATATAAGAGAAGGAAATTACACTTTTCCCGGTTTGCACGTTCCTCATTACTCTGCTCCCTCCCTTCCATCACGTCCTGCCCCCCTCTTTTCCTCAAATCGCCTTGGCCGCACCGTCCGCTCCAACATTTGGATGGCCGATACCGACTCTGCTAGTATACAACATTTGCCAATCATATTTGTTCAACTAGAGCTGTCGATTGGATCTCAATGTCCAATCCGATATCATCAAGTCTTGTTGTCATTCATCAACTGCCAAAGGTCTTCCTGGTATATTATAGTATCCAAAGATGGCGCTTCAATGCAAACCTATCTGCTAATTCTTTGGACTGATACTATGTAGTTTGCATCTTTACTTGAGATATAACCATAATTGCAATGGTTTCCATGTTGTTGACGGTATGACCTATTTAAATGTTATTCATTTTATGCTGCTGTATAACTCTTATTGATCGAGTATATCTTTAAAATCTACCTACACTCGACAGGTGATTTTCAAGGCATAATTTTCATAATTTGTTACCTACAAGATCAATAAATTTGATACAGAATCCATATAAACTAATGTGCATTAGGGACAAAGCGCATTATATGTTCAATCAGTAATAAACTATCAAAGAAAGTGTCCTTTGAAAACTTTAATCAATACTATCAAACCATTTTTCATGTTGTAGCGACTTGGTATCAATATCATCTCTGTTGATTGAATTGAGAAACACACAAATCACCCTACTCTTGACCAAAGTTTTGCCTATTAATTCTTCAGCTTGATCCACTAAGGATTTACTAGTAGGCACTTGATATCGAAAATGCCTAATTGGCATTTTCTAGCGAGAGGAGTGTATACCCCCAAAAATAAAATGCTTATGAGAGCAGAGCAGAGCAAAAGAAAGCTACAGTTATCTAGCCCTATTGAAAGCATATATAACTCAAAAGCATGCTAAGTGTAATAAGATAGTTACTCAAAAGCAATCTAATCTCATTAGAGCGAAGTCGATATTCATCAAATATCACTCTTTAAAATCCATGCTATTTGAATCTATTAACAAAACGCTCAAACTTGCATAAACAATCATTCATAAAACTACAATAAAGATGCATCTTTACCTCGCACATAGTGTGAAATGAATTATTACTAATCACAGTGTATTTCATTTTACAGCCCTGACGATGCTCATCATATGCGATGCTCTTTTTACCCAAAGAAACTGAAGTCAATAACAACACGCACAAATTGGGCGACGACAGCATAATGCCATAGTTGCACGGTATTCTAACTAGATACAACAATCCACGTATTATCAATAACAAAAAGCATCACATCATAGACTACCAAAGCTGCGTCAAACCATGCTATGAAGATAGCTTATTCGAGCCTATTAATGCTACTTAAACCGGCTCTTATGGCCAGTGATCCTGCATTGATGACTACTCTAACTCGTACATCATTGACAACAACATTTACCAGCAGATATTGTGATAGCATGCAGCACCTTTTATTCTCTATCATCATGATTAACGTTAAAAATTAGATAGATTCATATACATAAATGCACTTCTTTCTCAATTCAAATCTAGCACCTTGAGTTCATTATAGACACAGAAGATGAGAGACAGTTGATAGATGTTGTGGTTTACCATTGCTTTTATTATTTTCGTTGAAGTTTTATTACAGCAATTACAATGATTCATCTCACTTTCTGTTCAGTCTTTCAGCCAATCCCGTTGCTAGAGTGGGCTCGACACACACAAAAATCCTAGAAAAAAATGCGAGGGTTTCCCTCTGTTTTTCGTTAGGCGGGGGTTCAAAT
>JAXQGS010001063.1:0-12301 GCA_037040325.1 Mucor sp. M7501 | reverse complement strand
CCCGCCTAACGAAAAAACAGAGGGAAACCCTCGCATTTTTTTTCTAGGATTTTTGTGTGTGTCGAGCCCATTCCAGCGACCTGATTGGCTGGACGACTGGACAGCAAGTGAGATAAATCATTGTAAATATTGAAATAAAATTGGCTTTTATAATGATGCTAAAGCTTTAAAATGGACATGTTCCTATATCAGTTTTTTGCGTAGTTTAAGCAGATGTAGTTGGCATCCTTGTAGCTAGCATGGTTGTTGATAAATCATCCATGACTTTATGAATTTATTGATTTTGAGCAGATGATATTAGTAAAAGCCATTGAATGACTATTTAGATGTTGACTGGATGTCTAGCCAAAGCTGTTGCCAGTACTTTGTTTGACTAGGGCGTGTCAGAACTGAGCTTGTGAAAGACAATGACGATGAGTAATGGCAAAAAATGCTTGAAGTAGTTAATTTTGTGAAGGGCTTAACTCTAAAATTCACTATGCAAATCATATAACGAGCTTAGTGGTTACTATTATTGTTTCTTTTTCAACTCTGTACAGTGGTAGTATAAATCTTGGCGTAGTCTAGAATAAGCTTTAAAAAATCACAGCTTGGAGTGTGTAATCAAATAGCCATCCAAAGCGCGATCTCGTTGGAAGTCGAATGTTCTTAAAAATGTCGTTCGTTAGAGTTTATGCTACTTGAATATATTCATAAAGCGCTTAGAATAGACATAAACTATCTATCAAAAGGTACACACGTAAATACGCATCCTTATCTCGCACATCGTGTGAATAAATTGTGCTTGAATACACAGTAATTAAGCACATTCATGATGGTCGTTATGAGTAACGCTATTTTCATTCCAAATAAATTTGAATCAATAACACAAACACATTCAATATGTTAACTACGCCCTGATTTCATTATTGCACAATACCCTACATAAAGATAGATATCCACATCTCGATAACAAACATCACACCTTAAATGTCAAGGTTATATAAATCAAGCTATGACGATAGCAAATCCAAGATCAATCAAAATTGCTCAAATCAATCTTCAAATAAACCAGAGAACAGCCATAAATATCACGTGATCTAAAAATGTTGTAAATGTGTTATAAGTTTAATGTAAGTTAAAAAAAATAAGTTGAGGGGCTATGGCCCAATGGATAAGGCGTCTGACTACGAATCAGGAGATTCCAGGTTCGACCCCTGGTAGCCTCAACTTTTTTGCTGCAATATTCGACTTACGTGAGACGTTTATATGTTTTTTTATTTTTGCTTAAATGTCAGGTAAACACACAGACTTGTATATAACCTTTTATATACGCCTAATGGTACTAAATATCTACATGTGGCAGTATCTATTGTATTTATTTTGATGATGAGAAATGATTAAATATCTTCAAATCAATCTTTCAACTGTGTCTAACGACCAAAAGTTCAATAGCAAGCAGTCTTGATCAAGACCACCGAAATCCGGATACTTTGTTGCACCGTATGCCACATCCAATTTGAACGATTTGACATTAGGCGACGATGTCATGGAATTCTTGAGAGTGCAAATGATTATGTCAAACCACACAGCTGACTGGAATTCATCTAAAAGTAATGAGAGAGCACCCTAAATTTAACATGATAGATTTTACTCTTCAGAAACTACGACATCACACGACAGATTAGTTTGACTGACCAGTTTGCCTCCCCATTGATATATGTTTCTTGGAAAAGTTGACAACGAGTGGTCTTGTATGCCACTCCTTTGTATAGCAGCCTTTCAATACCTACATTTGTTGCAGATAATACTATTTGATGAGTTGCAAGTTACACAGCATTACAGCCTCTGCTTGAAGTTTAATGTAATGATTCAAACCTTCTTTTTGAAGCTTGACAAAACTTTCCACTGAATAGCATTTTGATGTCAAAAAACTTCTGCGGCATCAAGCTTTTTAATGAGGACCATGTAAGCCACATCTAACTAGAGTAAAGCTCTTTAAACTCTTTTTTTTTTTTTTTTTTTTTTTTTTTTGCTATTGAAGAAAGCCTTTGCCTGCTGGCTCATTGAAATCATGCGGAACGAGATCAAATCAAGCGTCGGAGACCTTTTAAATCAAAGCCTCATTTTTTCGACAATTTTTTTTGCGACCTGTCATCTCCACACAAGTGAAATTAACACTTTTTCATCTTATTATAATCAACATGGCCGACCACCAAGAACTTTTAGACGATCTCGTATACTTTGCTCGTGCAGGCGAGCTTGAAGATTTAAAGGAGGTCAAGGCATCACCTGAGAATTTCGTCGAGAAGGATGATACTGGTAAAACCGCTCTTCACATGGCCAGTGCCAATAACCATGTTGGTAAGTTTTGCAATGCCACCAAAGCACTTGGTAAATGATAACTCAGTAATGGACAGACATTGTGAAATATATTGTCGAGCAACTCTCTACATTGGACGACAAGAAGCGCATCGAATTAATCAATACCAAGAACGAGCAAGGCAACACGCCTCTCCATTGGGCTGCTTTGAACGGCAATTTAGAAGTTGTTGAGATTTTGGTGAAAGCTGGAGGCGATTGCAAGGTAAATCTCAGCATGCCAACTGATTGTTCTAGTCGGCCTTGTTACTCATTGCTTGTCGTCAAGTAGATCAAGAATGAAATGAAGATTTCACCTATTTATGAAGCACAACAAAGAAATCATGAAAAGATTGCAGAGTTCTTTTTACAGACAATGATTGAAGAGGAACCTGAGGAGCCCTTGGCAGAGGACGAGCAATTTGTCGAAACCGGCGTTCCTACAAAGAAGGGAGAGCTGAAGAAGGACGATGAATAAAATGGAATTTGTATACAAGTTGCCATAAAAATGTGAATGTTGTTTTGCCTTGTACTATTTTGGGAATGTTTTCTTGGGTTTTCAAGTGGGCTATATATATATAAATGCCAAATGTCAGCGAGTTGATACCCCTTAATTCTCTCTTTCTTTCTTTTTTTTTTTCTACTGCAACATTATAGTATGGGGTTCTGTCAACGTTGTGGCGAAATTACTGCTGGAAAATGCGGTAAATGCGGCGGAAGATCTGTTCGTAAAGTATTCCTCTCATTTGCCAGTGCATATGGATGTGAAACTGATGCCCACTTGTAGAATCGACCATTAGCAGCCTCGTTTCAGAGGGGGGCGTGTCGGTCATTGATCGATGGCAATCGCAGTGAGTATGCCTAGACGAGCGCTCTTGAGACGACAACTCACCATGTTTGCTACTAGATATGCCGGCACCATCTTATCGCCCGAGGAAGTTGTACCCAAATCACCAACTGCCAAAAGAATTCCTGTTACGCAGTCTGCATTCTACGATCCAATTAGTAAACTATGTACCTGCTGTAGCCGCGCCTTGGAGTACAAACATGTCATTCAAGAAGAAAATCTTTCTTATTGCAAGGAATGTCATTTGAAACTGTTTAGCAAAGGTGCCTGGTATGTACACACAGCGGTCTTGGCTGCATTGCAAGGAATCTCATGTTGCCTTTTAGCCCTACATGTCAGAAGCCTGTCTCCAACCATCAAAGCTATATCGAGCACTCGAGGAAATGTTGGCATACAGAGTGCTTTGTTTGCTTTCAATGTAGAAAGCAGCTTGACGCCAATCCACTCGTCGACCTGCAAAACCGCCCGTGCTGTGAGCCGTGCTTCATGTCTCAAGCTGGCCGAGGCAGACGAGGCCGCAACAGCTGTCCCTCCATCGACAAGTCGGTTCACGCTCGCCTCCAAGACTTGTCGCTGATACCGCCGCCTCTGTCAAGAACACCATCTCCAACAGACACCAAAGAAGAAGAAGAAGAAGAGCCCAAAGAAATACCCAGCAACCACCGACTTACCTCCATGTTTATACCACCTGCATCGTCTCAGTCCACACCTATACCCAAAAAGTCGTCGTTGTCGCAAAGGCCCTGCCACCACTGCCACGAGCCGCTAGGAGATGCCACACGCAAGAAGATCAAGATTGCGATTGGGCCTCCCCAGCAGTACGCATGGTTCCACAAATCTTGTTTTCTGTGCAGTAGATGTCATTTACCGTTCAAGGACGGCGAATGTGCGACTGACGGCAAGACGTTTTATCACTCGCACTGCGACAGGACCTGCCACGGCTGCGACCTGCCCATCAAGCAGGACTCGTTCAAGTTCAACAACAAGGCCTACCACTTTGCCTGCTTCAAATGCCACGCCAACGGCTGCAAGATCAGCTTGGGAGACCCTGTATTTGACATCAACGGCAAGCCCTTTTGCCACGCCTGCCATGCGTTCACTCTGATGCCTCGAAAAAAGATGCTCAAACTAGGCGGATCAAAGACATGTCCTCGGTGCCAGTGCAGCATCTCCATCATGGACGATTCCCCGGGTCCCTTGGCCACGCGATGGCATAAAAAGTGTCTCTGCTGCATCAAATGTCACAAGCAGCTGGATTCAGCAGCCAAGATGCGACAGGACGAACACGGCTTTTCGTTTGTCTTTTGTACCAGTTGTGTTTAACAAGTAAATAAAAAAAAAGCTTATTTTGGACCCTTGCCTTTCTCTCTCTCTCGTTCATTACTGTGGTATTCGCATCCAATTTTTTTCAGTGTTACCCTCTCTTTTCCCTTTTGCTCGAAAAATTTGAATACCCTTCGTTTTTAATATTTTTCCCTTTTTCCTTTTTCTTCACTTTTTTTTTTCTCTCTCCACTGTCATACCAGGGATCCAATGTCTGAACATCAACAAGAGAACACTGCTGCATCTGAGCATCAGCAGCAGCATCAGCAGCAACAGCAGCAGCAGCAGAACGAGGAGGATCAACTCACGCTTCGTGCTTTGGTGTCTACAAGAGAAGCAGGCGTTATTATCGGAAAAGGAGGTAAAAATGTCGCTGAATTGAGAGATGCCACTGGTGTCAAGGCTGGCGTCTCCAAGGTGGTCCAAGGCGTCCATGACCGTGTGCTGACTGTCAGTGGCACTCTGGAGGGTGTGGCCATGGTAAGTTGTCTCTACCAGTGTAGTAGTAGATGGGCTCTGACGACTCGAGTGTTGTATAGGCCTACTCATTGATTGCCCGCACGATGATCGATAATCCAGTTGCTGCCAATACCATGGAGTCCCAAGATGGCTCTGATAGCGCTGGCAATGCTGCTTCTGCCACGAACACCATCACCACGCTGCGCTTGCTGATTTCACACAATTTGATGGGCACAGTGATTGGAAGACAGGGAGCCAAGATCAAGCACATTCAAGATAATTCAGGTGTTCGCATGACAGCCAGCAAAACCTTATTACCTCAGAGCACAGAACGCGTTGTTGAAGTGCGCGGCACCGTGGAGGCTATTTTACAGGCCATCTCAGAGATTGGCGCCTGTCTCATTGAAGACAAGGACAGAGCTTACGGTACAATTTTGTATAACCCCACCAAAGTAACGACAGTCAACGACAGACGCAGTTCATTTACTCGCACTGGCAACGGCTCTGATTTCAACCAAACCGACTTTTCAGCATCAGCATCAGCATCATCATTATCTCAACCCTCTCGCCGTACATCATACCAGCCACCAGCACCACACGCACAGCAGCAACAGCAGCCTCCGTTAAGTGCTGATGTGCGTACACAGCAAATCTCTATTCCAAGTGACATGGTAGGCTGCATCATTGGTAAGGGAGGATCAAAGATTTCCGAGATTCGTCGCTTGTCTGGATCCCACATCTCCATCGCCAAGACACCCCATGACGACTCTGGCGAGAGAATGTTTACCATCCAGGGCACAATGGAGTCCAACGAGAGAGCTCTTTATCTGCTCTACGGCCAGCTTGAGAATGAAAAGGAGCGTCGTCTTCAAGGCGTCGTATTGCAGCAACAGCAGCAGCAGCAGCAACAACAACAGCAACAACAACAACAGCAGCAGCAGGATGATGTCTTTTTGAAACAAGAAGAGGAGGAGGAATAAAGGGCCATCTCTCTCCATGATTAGAAAACAAGATCAAATCAAAAAGCAAAAAAAAAAAAAGTATACAACAAAACATTATCCCTACTACTACAACAACATTTGTAATATTTTCTCTCCCAACAACAAGTCTCTTGTATCGACCGCAGCTAAAATAAAACGTATAATTTAAATCGTCGTCTGTCGAGTGGTTAACAAGAAGAAGAAGAAGAAGAAGAAGCGGTTTTATTATCTAAACCAAGGTTTTTACAATCTCGTCTCGCTTGACATTGTAGTCTAGCCAGCTCATGGTGCGAGAAGAGGACAGCGACACCACCGTCTCGGTGTTGGGCTTGAACATGGATCTCAGGATGCGCGTGGTCGAGGGCGTGTCCATGCTAAAAGACACTGACTTGTGGACATCCGTGTATCTCAGATCCCAAAAATTGAGCTTGGAGGAGCTTTGGTGTCCACAGCACACCACATAGCCGTTTTGGTGCATATCAGGCTTCATGAACCTCGACAGCGTCTCGGACTCGTGCTGCCCAAATCGCAGCTTGATGCCGTCAAACCCAGGCACGCGTTGGTCGTAAATGTAGAATTGTTCAGATCGAAGTGTGGAGCTATAACAAGTCAGTCATCATAGAGCCAACGGATGGACAGGCGCGACACACAAACTTACGTGATGAGCATAATGTTGGGGTTGGCTTTGCTTTGGATGATTTGACTCACACGCTGCGCTAGTCTCAGTTCTCGCAGCGTCGTGTTGGTTTGCATATCAAACAGCACCAGTCGCTCGTCAGAACCGCCAGAGAAGAGCACATTCTTGTACTTGTCGTAGCAGAGCGAGTAGACGGCAGACGTGTGCTTGATGTTGAGCCTGGACACGCCAGTAGGTATAAAGTTGTCGTCTGGGGATTCTCTCTTCAGGCTCCAAAGGTAGATGCTCTTGTCGTATCCGCCAGTGACAAAGCTGCACTTTTCCATGTTTCTCGTATTGTAGTCGCCCGTCTCTAGCGACCCAATGACAGAGATGCCATTCTCATGAGGCGACTCATCCAAGGTCTGAATACGGCCTTCCACATTTGTCTTTGTCACATTACCAATATGCACCAATTTGACAGGCTCATCTGACTTTTGTGGTGGACAGAATGCCAGTGTGGACGGTGTTGCCCAGCAAATGTCGTCGATCCACGAGTCGTAAATGTGGTCTTTGCCTATCGTCTTGATTCTTCTTCGCTCAGCTGCGTTCCAGAACTGCAGTTCGCCGTCCAGCGAAGTGGTGATCATCAGCTCATTCATCCCTTTGCTCATGCTGTCGTCTGCAATATTGTACAATAGCGAGCGTGGCTTTTTGTTAAACACAACGTCGCCCTGCTTTCTGCGAATAGTGTAAATGTCCATCGTTTGGCTGCGTCCAAAGGCAATCTCTTTAAAGTCTCGAGCAACATGGCGTTTTGGCTTTGGAAAACTGGAAGCGGATGTCCGAGGGGCAGCAGCAGCGGGTGCTTTGGCTGGCAGAGGTTGCACTGGCTGTGGAGGCTCTGCATTTGCCATGGGAGCAAAAACAGGGTCGGCTTCATTGCTGCTCTCACTGCTGCTGCTGCTGCTGCTCTCAACGATTTCGGCTTGCTTTGTTTTGGATGGCGATGATACAACCGATCGTCTGGCTGATCGAGGGCTTTGTAGAGCGGGAGAGTGTGATGGGGTGGCGGCAGCCTTCTTTGCCGAGATGGTTTGGTTCATGTTGCATTGCTCGGACAGCAGGTTGGCATTGTAGCCTATCAAGCGACTCGTCTTTTTGATGGATTTGCTTATTTGCTTGAATTTGCCGAGATAGCGATTCTGCTTTGATTGTTGTCTCTCCAGCTACAATGTGATTAGCCATGATTTTAGAAACAGTCGTTTACTGCGCACAAGTGTACCTTGAGTAGGAGATGATGCATAGTGTGATTGATGTGCGACACAGAGACATGATCTTGTCTCAGCATTGTCATCTCAATGTCTTCATCCTGGTCGTCTTCGCTACTGCTGCTGCTGCTGCTACTGCTGCTATCGTCATCATCATTGTCGTTGGAGTGGGTTTCAAGATCACTGCCACCACCAGCAGCAGCACTTTGATGGCTCTTGGATTTGCTTCTCGGTGCTCGACTGCTGCGATCATTGCTACGGACGGCGCTGCTGCTGCTGTTGTTGCTAGCTGTTGCTGTTACTCTAGAGCGAGCCTCAGGTGATGAAGGGCTTGCATTGAGAGAGACGCTATTGTTGTGCTTTTGTCTCTTTGCCATCTGCTGCTGCTGTGCTAAATGAGACTCTGTTGGGACAATCAAAATAAGAGTGAGTCGTTTATACGTTCAAAGCAAAAAGAGCCTCATGCTTGCTCCTTACCCACTGTATCCTCCACAGGCTCTCGCTTTAAAGTGGATGCCGAGAAGAGAGATTTTGGTAGCAGATTACTCATTTAATCACTGAATCAATCAATCAAAGTATATAGGAAACAAAAGAGGATGGGACAGACAGGAGACACAAAAATTTAACACTATTTTTTTTTATTGATACAGTCACTGCGAACCACCACCACCACCACATATTTTAGGCATCATCAGCAACCTCAAAACCGCAATAGCAGACACCTTCTTGACAGACGACTCGGATATCAGACACTTGGTTGCGGTCAATGTTGGAATTGTTGCAGGTCTCGGCGCAGGCATTGCTGGGACAGGAGATATCACAGTTTTCTTCTCGTTTTTCAAACAAATGTTCCGTTGATCTGCGGTGGAAACTGCCTGCTTGACAGACGGAGAGGATGGAGCAGATCAGAGCAAGCAACAAGATGTAATAGTTTTGCATGATTACAAAAGATGAAAGAAAAAGGTGGATTGAATCCGAGGATATCTTGTTGGTGGTTTATATACACAATTTAAAAGCGGGGAGCAACATCAGGGAGATGCCATCCACAGCATTAGGAGACGTTTATTAGCAGCGACAAAGGAGATGGAAGCTCTTGTACATGACAACATCTGACGCTAGAGAGCAAAGTATATAGTAGGGAGTTGTCTTGAGCAAAAAGTTCATTTTTATATATATATATAATCAACAGGGTAGGAGAATGGGGTATATGTTTGTATAGGGTGTGGTTTTACAGAGAGCAATCAAGGAATACCTGTATCCCCTTGATTTGGGAATAAATTAACCTCCCAATGAATGTCTCCTAGACGGCAATGGCGACATGCTGGAAGAGGCAGACATGGAAGTGGAAGATGGTTCCATCACATTAGCTTCAATTGGTAAAGCGTAATGGGGCGGTGCGCTCGGTGTGTAGGCCGGCGGTGGCAGTTCAGGTGCCATCATCATGGGTGTGCATCTGGAGCAGTTGTTGATCTGTTCCTGTTGGTGGTGGTGGTGGCCGTGGTGGAGTATGTGGTGGTTATACGGCGTAGATGTCGTTGCTGCTGCACTGCTGTCCTCATCCATGGCATCCAGCTCTTTGGCTGTGGGTGCAGACGGCGAGGGTGCAGTGGTCTGTGAGCTCATGGAGACGACATTGCGTCGGCTTCTATGCAAGGGCTCTTGCAAGCCTTCTATCATCATGAGTGCAGGTGGCGCCGACGGTTCAGTAAGTGCTGCTCTACCGTTATGAGCCTGTGATGATGGGGTTGTCGATGTAGTTGACGATGCTGAGCCTAACAATGCACCTTCCTGTCCTCCATTTGCTGCTGTTCCATCTCCTCCTCCTCCGCTGTAGGATGTGTTTGAGGCGGTGGTGGATTGTTGATCCACATCATGGCTTAGTTCAAATGTCGACGAGCCTTCATTCCCTTCTTCATCAATCTCTCGCTGTTTTCTGTTCTTTACTCGCATTCTTGTGAATATCACTATGGTTGCAACCACAGCAATCACGCCCAATCCACCGACAAGCGACAGTATCATAATCATTCGTTTCAACGCTTTCTGGTCGTCTTCTAGACTCTCTGCAATATCGTCCTTTTTGCTGTTTGGGTCGTTGAGATTGGTGGAAGATGCAGATTGGGGATCCTGTTCTTGGTGAGCAGATCCTGTATTCGACACGTTATAGACACCTTGCAGTGGTGGCGGTAAAGATGTAGCTGCTGGTAACGCTGATAGTGAAGTCGAGGATGCTGATGTGTAGATGATGGTAGTGTAAATGATGTTGATTTCTGTTGTCACTCGAGGTGGTGGAGGAGGAAAGCCGTTCTTTCTGTCCTTGTCCTTGTCCGCATCATCGTCGTCTTTGCTTTGTCCCTTACTGGATGACTTTTCATCGCTTTTATGATCATCGTCTCGAGCTACCAACAGTTGGTTGGAGGTTGTTGTTGTTTTGGTGGGATAAAGTGATTGTCCTTTTATACAATGTAGTAGCAGCAGTAAACATAGCAGATAGGCTGAAAGTCGTCTTTTCATTTTTATTTATTTATATATATATATATAATACACAAGAGTAAAAGGAAGGAATAATATTACAGAGAAAGAGAGAGAGAGAGAGAGAAGGGGAAAAAAAAAAGTAGATGAGGAAATTCTTTTTTTATCTTGCACTGCTGTGTGTGTGTGTGTGTGAGTTTTGGAGGTACAAAATGTAATTGTCTGTGTAATTGGGCACACACTGGGTAATATATATCATAAACAGACATATTTCTTATGGGCTGCACTGGCTTCTGCTTTCATTACCTTTTGATTTTTTTGGTAGCCATTCGGCTTGATCGGTTAGAGTCAACAATTGCAAACATGATTTAGGGAGGCAGAACCACACAACCAACACTGAGGACTTTCAACAACAGTTCCTGATCAAGGGTAAACGATCTCGATTCACAAGTGTGTTCCACACACACTTGCATTTAGCCACATGGACAGCGTACAAGATGGCTTGCTCAGTTTTGCTGATGTAATATAAGTGATGATATGATAGATCCCATAGACGACATGTTGTGGTTTATATACAGATATATACATCTCCTGTTGTTGGTTTTATATGAATTAGATTGTAGTACCCCGCGGCATAGTTATGAAATATATCGTGTTAATTATATATTTAGAAATATCTATTTCTGAATAAAGCTGCTGTCAATGAATGGCCATATAGCCTTTGGTCTAGTCGTTTTCTATACATGTTCACCGTCTTTTTGAGTGAGCAAGAGATGATTCATAATTATATCCAAACCCTAATTCCGTCTTGTTTGATTCATGTTTGTACCCGGCATTTTCATTCAAGCTCCATGCAAAAAATTAAACATTTTCCATCAAAACGTGCTGCATTGTTGTCTCCGTCCAATATTCAAGGTGATACATATGCATGTTTAGATTTGAGTATATTATAGTAATGTCGATAACCATGCATGGTAGACGTTACGAGCGCAGGAAGCGTATGGGTGGTAATGACAAACTCAATTCAAGCTTCTTGTGTGTCTCTCTTGTGCGCACAATGCACTGTTTCGCTAGATGATAGATTACAGACCATCACATCAGATGTTAATAAGCACAATGTTCAGTGAGCAGCCCTCAAATATATTCACCACTGTAAAATCAAGACTTTGAATCATTTGTATCTCACCAACAAAGCGCGATATCGGCCTCAAAACAGGTGTAATCGTGTTCTACGACCTGACATTAGGTTAAGGATCACTTTTCAGCAATTTCTGGGGGATCGAGTGGATCAACGATTTTTGGAAAATTTTGCCTTGTACTAGCAAGGGAAAATTCAATGATTTTGAATAATGAAGGTTTTCACCTCGAAAATGAAGTTTTCTACTAAGGTGTTTCTATGCTCAAAACAATCGTAGAAGCGCATTGAAGCATGTAAAAGTGTCTTTAGATCAATTTACTATAGTGTTTGTAGACCTTTTCTCCGAAAACGTGTTTTGCATTTTTTGACAGTTGCTCTTCACAGACCAAAGGAATCGCTTTGAAATTAACACCATTGGATTCCTTGCTCAATTTTGCATGTATAGGACTAGAGAAATACCTGTCGTTTAGATAATAACATTTTGCGTAATTGCCCCTGAAAGGTTTTTGGATGTCCAAAACAAGAATCTGGAGGACCAGTGGAGCCTGTAAAATTCAATCCCAGCTAGGCTGTGTTTTTGCCCTGGAAGCCAGCTTTTGTAGAGTAAAAGACACTATATAGACGTCTAATTGCTTTCGCTACGCTCAATCTCTACCGGCGTCACCTGTAGGTTCCAATCGCATGCTACTACATTTTGAAATCTGAAATTTGAGTATACATGTTAACGGTTTCTCCTCGTTATTGGGCACGTTTCTTGGGTTCAAATGACAGCTTCGGTGAGATGTTCTGCTATGGCATCGACAAGGATTGGCCATATCTAATGAACAATGAAAAAGGCTGCCCTTGACGTCTAATCAT
>JAXQGS010001062.1:0-12137 GCA_037040325.1 Mucor sp. M7501 | reverse complement strand
ATGTATAGGCCTAGAGAAATACCTGTTGTTTACATAATAACATTTCGTGTAATTGGCCCTGAAAGGGTTTGGGATGTTCAAAACAAGAATATCGAGGACCAGTGGACGACGACGCTCCGAAATTCAATCCCAGCCAGGCTGCGTTTTTGCCCTGGAATCCATCTTTTGTATAGTAAATGACACTGTAGACGTCTAATTGCTTTCGCTACGGTAAATATCTGTCGGTGCCACCCTGTAGGTTCCAATTGTATGCTGTTACAGTTTGAAATATGATATTTGAGTATACATGTTAAGGTCTCTCCTCGTTATTGGGCACGTTATTTGGGTTCAGATGACAGCTTCGATGAGATGCTTTGCTGCCATGGCTTTCTAAGCCGTATCGACACGGATTGTCCATATCTAATGAACAACCAAAAAGGTAGACCTCGAAGCCTAAATATTATGAACTATATGCACTTATTTACAACCTTATTCAAGCCCTGAAAACCTCACTACATACATTTATTTACTGCCAACTAAGGGCTGTATCATTTTAATAATGTCATTTCAGCGTAAATAACCTTGAGCAACACTGGGATGATGCTTAAGCCGTTTAAAGTTGCACTCTTTCGTCTTTTCTTCGTAACGAATAGCTGATCTGAAAGATCAGTGCTGCCAAATCTTGTACAATAGCTTGATAGATCTGCTATGCAAAGTGGTAAGTATGCTTGCTATATAACATTGCATGACAAGGCATGACCTTCTGCTACGTGAGCATTTGAAACATTTCATCAAAGAGCACTGCAACGCCATGCAAGCACAAACTTGTTCTTGATCTGACAAGTGTGTGTGTGGGTATTTCGTAAAGCATGTAATTAGATAAACTTGGCAATGAACGTATTTTGTTACCATCACGAGACACCAAGTTTTGAAGCTGAATATGGGCAATGTCGACCATTGGATAGAAGCCATTTTTAGTACCATCAGTCAAATAAAGCGCTATACATGATGTCCTTTTTCAACATGATGAGAATCAAAGAAAGAGTGTCAACACAAAAAATTTACCAATGACAAGAAACGACAGTACAAATTTGCTGCAATACAGTACGTATCAATAGCTAAAAGCGCCAGTCGCACCAGGTCTTTTCCTACCAGCTTGTGATTCAATGCGTGGGATGCTGGCTTTACCTCTCCATATCCGACAGTCTGCCCTATCTCCGTGCCCTTCACCATGTTGATTGTGGAATCAGGTCTGGCCAGTAACAATGACATTTCACTGGATTTGCACTCATCATTGGCCACAGAAGTCCTAAAGTATGCGAAAATGACAAAGAAATTGAGCTTGCGTTTGAGTGGATTTTTTCCTTTCGTACCACCGAAACATAACGTGCTTCTTGAGGTTTTCCAACAACGGGCTGATGGCAGCAGTAACGTATCTCGTTATGAGTTCCAGCTCATCAACTTTTTGGCTGATTGCTTCCAAAGGCAACTGCTCCATGCTATGGGCAAATATTAATTGACACCAAATGAATAAACGCTACGATATATGTTCTTGCCCTTACAGATTTCGAAAGCAAATAGTATCTTGTTGTGGACATCGTTGCTTGGAATCATGAGAGCCATCAGGTTCTGGGAGTCTTGGTAGTCGACAGCCTCGTTTTGTGATGCAGTTCTACATAACTGATAAATAAGCTGCATCCATTTTATCACACTTTTGATAATACCTTGATAATTCTTTCAGTCGCAACCCAAGTACCAATATCCAATTCACATGCTTCAATGTTGTATTCTTCTAATAGACTTTCAATCAGGCCATCGCACGTCTCACGCTCAATAAACTGATGTAGGTCATTGTTAGTTCGCGAGGGCTTCAGTAGCAGGATAGAGGACAATGCCAAGACGTGCTGCACATGGGATTCGTATGCCAAATGGCCCTCTTGCTACCACAGGGAAAAAGTTGAGGACAATGTCATATTTCCTCGATGACCTTTTTTGCGATATCTCGAGATAGACTCATCCGATTTGAACAAAACAAGAGAAGGCCTTTTTCTGATAAATAGCAGCGTTACTATGGTTCAAGGCTTTCTGGTTTGACTGATACAACTTGCCGTAATAAGGATATGCATTTTCCAACAAAATGATGGTTTCGTTGGAATTTACAATATCATTAGAGGATATATTTTTTGTATCTTTGCGAACGAACAAAAAGAACATCATTTTTTTCAAATAACTAGCTTTTTTGTTGACTGGTTGTGACATTACTTGTTGAAAGGATACCGTAGCTCCATGTGCGATGCTGCCTCACACATGAGCCTATTTCCAAATTACTAAATACAGACCAACATTTCCAAACGAATAGGAGACCTTCTCAGTCTTCCGTTAAAACATCTCCTGTTATTTGGATTTGAATCGAGTCCCTCAATTTTCTTCTTTCCGAGATGATCCATGCTGTAACTTGTATATACTGTATATATATGAGTGGCCTTTAGGTATAATTGACCGAGACCTTTTCTTTTGATTTAATGCAGCTTTTCTATATACGAGTAAGAGATTGTTTTCCATTTATTAATATGGTATGCATTACGGGATTTCAATGCAAAAAAAAAACAGAAAATCAACATTTCTCTCCACCTTCTCCCTTACCTTCCCTTTCCAGCTCGAACCTAATCTTATATTTACATTATAGACCTTTATAGTAATTAACGGGTCAATGAAGGTCTTGAAGCTGTATTATCTAAGGCGAAAACACCTGAAAGAAGGAACTCAAGCCAGGGTAAATGGCGGAATGAGGCAAGAAATAAGCTGTAAACGAACGAAATGTCCGACTGCTTGATTTTGCATGAAAGTTGTGGTTTTGACGTGAGACCAAGCGTAAACAAGTAATAAGCTGATGAGAATATTTTCATCTATTTATAATTGCACCTTTATATAATACAGTACTGCATCGTAGAGGGCAGTGGCACTCATTTATGCTGTTGAGATTAGTCGGCTCAGTTCTAATTGTCATGGCATTTGCATAAATTTGGATGGAAAATGAATCTCAAATCGAATGAATAATAAGGACTTTCTTTGACTGATTGAAATGAAGGATGTGTAAATGAATGTAAAACCACCAAGATTGGGCGTTTTATGTACAAATAAACAACGCCTTGCATTTTCACACGCACACTGCAACAAAGAATATATGAGATCCATGAGATCCATGTGATTCAAACTGGTTTGACTCACACATCCGCCTTGGACATGGTTGTCAATGGATGTATATACAGTTGATATGATGGAAAAACAGAAAAAAAGATGACCACACTGGGACACTACGATCAACAACAGTGTAATTGAAAGAATCACCCGAGATTTATCAAATGTGGGTAACTCTAATTAACTGCAATGAAGGGTCCCTCAGACACACACACGCATTATTTTTTTTTTTTTTGCCTCTCAAATGGCAACTAAACCCCCTTGTTTTTTGGTGGCATCAATATGATGATTGTACCAGAAACCTGCCCAGATAGAGCGATACACCGTGTTGATGAATCATTAAAAAAAAGGCGGGGCGCTTTCATCCAGGAAGAAGAAAAACCTTGTATGGGAAAAACGACCCATAGAAAATGGAACGTCATATTGCAATTCATGCAGCTCTGAAGGCAAAGGATTTTTCCATTAAATCACACCACCACCACCACCAACCCTCATTAGAAAAATCAAGTATAAATACAAGGCAGTTTGGAGCATCCAACTCTTTTTTTTTTCTTCATTCAATTATATACACATTTATAAATCGAATTACTTGTAAACAACATGGACTCTCAATATCCCGTAGAAGAAGACTATGACAACGTCGTTGACTCTTACTCTGTTACCATCAATGGCTTCATTTTCTGTACCCGTCATGGTCTTGAAGTTTGCGACAAGTGTCCTACTGATAACCGTTCCTCCAACAACATGGCTGTGGAAGACATGCTCCACGAAAGACTGACTGAAGAAGAGTATTCTACCAAATGGAAGGGTGATGAACGTGAGCCTTTCTCTATTGCACGTAAGTGGACCCGTGTCTCCAAGGACAAGCCTGGATGTATAGCTCACAAGAAGGTGGCGTGCGATGAATGCTTCAACTGGGGTGAGCAACTGTATCGTGGGATCCACGGTGGTCGCAAGCCAAGAGTCTCTCGCCTCTCTCGCAAGAGTCGTGATCATACTGCCGAAGACCGTATCAATTAGATACATTTACATAATATAACCCTCTCTCCTCTTCCTTGCTACCTTTGTAATTTTATATAGCCAACTCTCTCTCTCTTTCTCCCTGCTCTTATTTTCATATACTAGCTTGAAATAAATACTTCTTTCCTGTCCCTTTCAATGTGTATTTGTATTTGTGAGACAATGTGCACTTTATTTAATCAGATGATAATCTATCAAGTCTAGTTGCCATATGCTGTGCTAATTGAGTTTTTCCCATCGCCTCATAGGCCTCTTCCAGTTGCTTGTAGGCTGCTTTTAAGCGCGGTGTAATGGTATCTGTGGAAGCAGCATCATGCTTCAAGAGTCTCTCCCAAATCTTGACTGACAAGATCAAGTTTGATTCGCATGTAATGAACTGTTGCGTCTGGAAATAAGCATCAGCCAACTGAGCATACGCATCTGCTTGCACTTTTGAGAGCTCGTTTAGCTGCTGGTAATAGCGTTGTTTGCTGTCTTCTGTAGCTGTTGATGAGGGTCGCTCCAATTTCTGGTTGGCAACAATCTGGACAATCTTGGCCAGGTAGGGTATCGAGCCTTTCATGTCATTGTTGCCTTGCAGCTGATTCACTATCTTGGTGAGTACCTGGAGTTCAACCAAATTGGATGGATTCACTGAATTTGATCGCAATGTTTGCGGTTGTGGTGGCATCTCTGCTTTGCATTGATTGTAATTTGGAAACAAGAGCGTTAGAAAGAATTTTCCTTGTAATAGTAAGCAATGCCATTGTGACCGGAGCGGGCGTACAAGCTTCTCGGATGCTTAAAAAAAGCGATCCCCTTTCTCCTGCATTTTTAGCTTTTTTTACTCTTGTCAAAAAGTTGATCAACATGTCGAACGGTAAGGCATCAAATCAAGTTGATATGGAGAGTCGTTATTGAATTTTGCTAGATTATTACGAGAGTCTTTTGGAAGAAGGCAGATGCCACGAGACGGGATCAGCAAACTACGACAAAAACTATCTCAAAGCTTACCAGATTTACCAAAAAGTGCCTTGCCACTACAAACGCGGGGAATCGCACCACAGAATTGGAGTGCTACTTTTGGTGGGTGATGATTTCTTCACAAGGAATTACGATAGAGCTAGAAATCGTTTTGAGGAGGCGGCTTCCTGGGGACACGGGGGGGCCAGGTACGCACTTGGTCAGATGTACGAGCAAGGTTGTGGAGTTACGGTGGATTATGCACTTGCAAAACGCTACTATCACCAAGCTTTGGATGTAGGCTTTATGGAGGCAGCAAAAGATATTGGGATTATGTTTCTGAGAGCACCGCCAGGGGTACTTTACGACTTGTCTAGAGCCAAGATCTACCTCGAGCGATTTGAAGAGCATTATGAGACAGACGCCGATGTGCATGTAGCTCTAGGGGATTACTATAGGCTGACAAAGTGCAATGATTATGTTACTAAAGCAATTGATCGTTACAAGAAGGCCATTGCGTTGAATGAAGGCTCATCCTGTTACTGGGTGGGTCAAATCTTTGAAGGAGTCTCATCGGCATACCTGAGTACAGCAGTGAACTATTATCAGCAAGGAGAGACATTGAAAGACGCTAAATGCATGTGGAGATTGGCGCAGCTACATGTCTCTGGGGAGGTTGTGAAGAAGGATATCAACGCTGCTCGCATTCTGTTTGTGGACGCTGCACATAAAGGCTGCGAAGAAGCCAAGAAGGAGTTGGATCAATTGGATGCTAGGATCGCAAAAGAAAAATCAACGAAAGCCGATACCGTGAAAACGACTGACCAAGTAGAGAAGAGAGAACCAGGAACAGAAAAGAATCTAAACGAGAATGAGGCGAAAACAGATGTGAAATCAAAGGATACGCCAGCAAAACCAAAGGACCCAGAACCATCAAGCAATTTCTTGCCATTGTCCTGGGATAGGATGCGTAAATGCTTTGAAGCACATAGGGCTACCATTCATGAAAAAGCGCCAATTCAACCAAACACATCGACTGCAGAACCAGATGAGCAGCTTGCCAAAACTGTTGAAATATCTGCAAAGCACGAAGCAAATGTTACCAACCTTCAAGTGGGATCCCAGATAAGCGAGCAATGCTTAACGAATCCATGCAAACCCGTGTTGGGAGACACCGAGGATAGGTCAGCAAGAGGATACAAATTCAAGGCGAAATATGATATACAAAAACAGTCGAAGAGGACCAAGGCTTCTTTATTGCCATCATTTCAAATGCTGCAAGAGTTGTCTACTGCACTATCACAGCCAAGCCAAACACAATCTACTGCTCCAGACACAGCAAACCAAGCACTACTAAGGCAAACCTTATCTCTGACGCTCAAGGTGGGCCGAATGTCGCTTGAGAATGAGCAATCCGCCTCCATCATCAATAGAAATAACGAGGATATTGCGAAAAAGTTTGAACAAGTGGAAGACTCAATCGACGATCAATACAAGCATGTTTGCCAAAGACTAGATGTTCTTGAAAAGGTGTGTGCAGAGAAGGACAAGACCATTGAATTGCTAGTGTCAAAATTAAACACCCAAAGCCAGCAACTGGAGACATTGATGCGTTTAGTGGAGAAGCAATGAGCTCTTACAAGTTGATATGCACCCCTTTTATCCGCTACTACTTTACATTTACCGTCATATATATCCTTTACATAGTACCCCCATCAATAGTTGTTGTATGAGAATAAAGCATCCAGATTATAAAATCGCATTGCCCCAGAGCAAACGTGCGCACTGAAATACTAACATGAACCCTAAACATGAACACTGACATTTCAATTTTTGAATCCGAAAATCTGTGGATGTACAAAGTTTATTCATTCAGTTTACATCGGAATGAGGTTGCGAGGAGTATAGGGTTCTTCCAAGTATTTGATATCCTCTTCACTTAGCTTGACATCCAGGGCACCAATAATATCGTACAAATTCTTTTCACTGGAGACACCAACAATGGGACTAGTACAATGAGGTTTTGTCAGCATCCAGGCAAGCGAGATTTGTGCCTCAGAATGGCCCAGCTTTTCAGCCAACTTGGAGACACGATCAATAATCTCATCGTTGTCTTCATGACCCTTTCCGAAATAGTTCTTCATAACCGGATCACTCTCTTTTCTGGATGACTTTCTCTTTAGACCACCAATCAACAAACCTCGAGCCAATGGCGAGTAAACGATGTTGGCAATCCCACTGTCCAAGCAATATGGCACCATCTCCCGTTCTTCTTCACGATACAACAAGTTGTAGCAGTTTTGCATGGATACAAACTGAGTCCAACCATTCTTTTCTGCGACGCGATTTGCCTTTTGGAACTCCCACGCATAACATGAACTGCAGCCAATGTATCTCACCTTGCCTGAGCGAACGAGATCATTCAATGCTTCCATTGTCTCTTCAATAGGTGTGTTCTGTGGACAAGACATGAGTATCTATCGATAACAATACATATTTCCAACTAGCCATACCCTGTCGAAACGGTGAATTTGATAGAGATCAATGTAATCCAGATCAAGTCTCTTTAATGAAGCGTCAACGGCATCAAAGATATGCTTGCGGGACAACCCATAGCGATTGACGAATGCAGGCTCTTCTGCCAAGTTTTTGCCAGCCACATTGAATGAAATGTCGTCTTCATTAGACAGAGCAAACACCTTGGTAGCCACGACGATGCGGGAGCGAGGCATGTTGAATTTCTTGATAGCTTTGCCCAAGATACGTTCACTCTCGCCATTAGAGTAGACATTAGCAGTGTCAAAAAAGTTAATGCCGGCATCATAGGCCTTACCAAGGAGCTCAAGAGACTCGGCTTCATCCTTGACCCAAGACTGCCACTTGGAAGAGCCGTAGGACATGCAACCGATGGTGAAGCGCGAAACCTATTTCTCTAGCATGAATATTGCTGTACACAAGCAAGCAATAATGCCAAATGAATTACTTACGCGCATACCAGTCTTGCCCAAGCGAGTATATTGCATTTTAGGGAGGTTTTCAGGAGCCATTTTAGAGAGATGTCGTTTTACTGTATCGAAAAAAGAAAATGAATCAGGAAGAAAAGACGTATTTATAATGCTGGTTGATCAAACGAAGAAATCTGCATTTAGAACACTCTTTGCGTAAGCTTTGTCCAAATTTGGGCATTCAGCCAAATGCGCAGAATCCTGATGTTGAAGTATTCAAAAGTTAACCCGGTTTTCAGCTTTGCGATAGACAGCCTGTTTGACGAAATACAACGCCTGTTTATCCGACACAGCGATGGCTCTTTGCCATTGCGTGCCGGTTGTTTAACCGAGCTGTCAATCTGCCAAATTCATGCAAAAGATCAACTCCTCATTTGGGAAAAAGGAAAACTGAAGACGTAATATGATTCCCAAAAATGAAAAGATCAAAGATTTTAGGTCGAACCTTGAAATGCATAAAAGGCTGAGAACCGACCATTACTGCTTACTTTCTCTCTACCCATCAATAGTAAAGAAAAAAGAGAAATGTCTTCTGAAACCACTACCACCACCACCTCTTCTGTGCCTCAGATGCAGTATGTTCGCCTTGGAAATACAGGATTAAGAGTAAGTAAGATTGTAGTATGCATTGATAAGCTTTTGATTGATTGTCGTCTCTTGAAGGTATCCCGTCTTTGTCTCGGTTGCATGTCCTTTGGTCTGTCAGCTTGGAGCCCTTGGGTCAAGGAAGAAAAAGAAGCAATCGAAGTGATCCGTGATGCTGCAAAGCTTGGTGTCAACTTTTTTGATACAGCTGATACTTACTCCAATGGTGTCAGTGAGGAAATTCTGGGTAAGGCCATCAAGGGAATGGATAGATCCCGTATCGTCATTGCTACCAAGGTCTATGGCCCTGTGTTTGATGATGTCAGCCGTTTTGATCGTGCTGGTATGAAGGAAGACCCTGCCTTGGTAAACCGTATCGGCTTGTCTCGAAAGCACATCTTTGACGCTGTCGATGCCTCCCTCAAGAGACTTGATGTTGACTACATTGATCTGTATCAAATCCACCGCTTGGATAAGGTAGGTATCCTATTCGGTTAGAGTCAATAGGGACACTCTAGTTGACACATTTTGTACGCGCTAGGACACGCCCATGGAAGAGATCATGGAGGCATTGAATGATCTTGTTCGCTCTGGAAAGGTGCGCTACATTGGCGCCAGCAGCATGGATGCTTGGGAGTTTCAAAAGTTGAACAGCATTGCCGAGAAGAATGGATGGGCTCAATTCGTGTCTATGCAAAACTTGTACAATCTACTATACCGTGAAGAAGAAAGAGAAATGGCGCCTTACTCTATCGACGCAAAGGTTGGATGGATCCCTTGGTCTCCGCTTGCTATGGGTGAGCTCACTGGAAAGAATAGATCCACGACTCGCAGTGGCTCTCGATTTACCATGGGCATGTTCAAAGCAACCCGTGATGAAGTAGCCAACAACACCATCATTGATCGCGTGCAAGAAATCGCTCAAAAGTACAACGTTACCAGTGCTCAAATTGCCTTGGCCTGGGAGTTTACAAAGCCCTACGTTTCCTCTCCTATTGTTGGTGTCTCTCGTATTGAACAACTAGAGGATTTGATCTGCTCATTGGATGTCAAGCTCACTGAAGAGGATGTCAAATACCTTGAGGAGCCTTACACCCCCAAGAGTAAGCTCACTCTTTAGATTAGTTGAGTTGGAGTAGTTTTCATGTAATAAAACATTGATTGGATGTTGTCTAGCCATTATGATGACTGACCCCATATCTCTATCATTTCGATTTTTGATATCAGACAACTGATGATAGTCGCAATCCGCACACTGATAATAGCCAAATATGGCGAAATCACATCTCTGTTACACTAGCATTGGCTCCCCAATTCTTAGTTTGGACATGGATTACGCAAAGAGTTGCCAACTATTCTGCATAAACACAGTGACGCTCTCTACCCTGGATGACAAATAAAGTATAAAAGAGCAACCTTAAATTTCGGAATCTGACATCTCTCCACACTTTTACATTTGTTACAACAATTTACCATGTCCACTACTACTGAAGAAAAGAAGCTCCCCAAGATGCAATACGTCCGTTTTGGCAACACTGGCATGCGTGTAAGTCTCTCTCTCTCTCTCTCTCTTCAAGATATATATGTCTGCGTTCTCATCAGCGCACCTTGTATGTAATGTATAGGTCTCTCGTTTTGCTCTCGGCTGCATGTCTTACGGTTCTTCCAAATGGCAACCTTGGGTCAAGGATGAAGAGGAATCACTCGACTTAATCGGCAAGGCATATGACGCCGGCATCAACTTTTTCGATACTGCCGATGCGTACTCGAACGGTGAAAGTGAACGCGTGCTGGGAAAGGCCATCAAAAAGTTCAACATGCCTCGCTCCCGTATTGTTGTGGCTACAAAGGTGTTCTTTACAGTTCCCGACGATGTGGAGAATAACGTATTGGGTAGACAACTAGACAATGAGCCAGAATTTGTCAACTCTTATGGTTTATCTCGCAAGCATATTTTCGATGCCTGTGATGCCTCCCTCAAACGTCTTGGTCTGGATTACATTGATTTGTACCAAATTCACCGTTTTGATCATGTAAGTAGTCTGTTGTGTTGGTAGAGTATGGGCTTGGTACTCAATGTTGCGCGATGGTCTCTATAGGAAACCCCCATTGAGGAGACAATGGAAGCTTTGAATGATCTGGTCAGATCTGGCAAGGTGAGATACATTGGCTGCAGTTCGTGCTATGCGTGGGAGTTCCAAAAGGCAAACCGTATCGCTGAAAAGAACGGATGGGCCAAGTTCAGCAGTATGCAAAACCTGTACAATCTGATCTATCGCGAGGAAGAAAGAGAAATGATCCCTTACGCGGTTGATAGCGGCATAGCTTTGATCCATTGGTCACCTCTGGCTAGAGGTCTTTTGACTGGTAAAAACCGCAACTCAACTCGATTGGAATCTGACCATGCCATCGACCTGTTCTTTGCTAAAAAAGAGAGTGCCAACAATGATGAGATTATTGATCGTGTGGTGGAAGTTGCTGAGAGATTGGGCCATTCTCCAGCTCAGGTTTCTTTGGCATGGATGCTTTCTAAACCTCATTGTACCAGTCCTATCGTTGGTGTTGGTAAGCTAGAGAATCTGTATGATGTGATCGGTTCATTGGCTGTCAAGCTGTCTGAAGAAGACATCAAGTATCTGGAAGAGCCTTATATCCCTCGCAATCTTATTTTCATGTCAAAATAAACTGTCGTTCGTAGCATTGTGCATAATTAACTGAAAGAAACGGTTATAATCACACTCATTCCTTTACCACTTTGAGCAAGGATAGCAAATTTTACATACTTTTGGGTAGTGAGAGGTAATCCTAGCTTGCTTTAGACTTGCGTGTAAATTGTTCCCATTGATATTATAGTCTAAACGTGCAGCATCGGTCCTGATCAGCAAATCTCTCGCCTCTGCTGATATGCCTCTCAAAGAAGCAAGCATAGCTTGGACACATCTAAAATTGAGGCAATGCCAAACTCGATCCAAGCTTCCTGCATGTTTCTCTTGTCCGCATAATATAGTGCTTCGCTAGATGATGAACTATAGACCATCAAAGCAGATGTTATTAAGCGCAATCCTCGGTAAGCAGCTCTCAAATGTATTTACCACTGCAAAATCAAGAGTTTAAATTGCTTATATCTCGCCAACGCAGCGCGATATCGGCCTCAAAACAGGTCTAATCGTGTTCTACGACCTGACATTAGGTTAGGGATCACTTTTCAGCAATTATCAGGAGATCGAGTTGATGATCGATTTTTGACAAATTCTGCCCTGTACTAGCAAGGGAAAAATTGGTGATTTTGAGTGATGGCATTTTTCATCTTGAAAACGATGTTTTCTACTAAGGTGTTCCTATGCTCAAAACAATCGTAGAAACGCATTGAAGCATGTAAAAGTGTCGTTGGATCAATTTATTATAGTG
>JAXQGS010001061.1:0-12121 GCA_037040325.1 Mucor sp. M7501 | reverse complement strand
ACTTGACAATTTGAAATAGTTCATTTTAAAAATGGTGCAAATAGTAATATTCGATGGTGCAAATAGTAATATTCAAAAAGCATTTATTTATACAAACGAAACAAGAAATGGGGGATATACTACTGTAGTAGATTTTAAAAAGGTTTTGCTTTTGTTACATAATTACTGGGAAACAAGCCAGACACAGGGTTACCAGAGCCATCGTCCTTGTATCCCATCCACCACACATTATCACTGGTATCTGTCACAACGATGGGTGTTTGAGCATCAAATGCCAGCTCACCAAACTCCTTGGCATCAAATGGGTATTTAGCATAGTACACTTTGGGTGCGTCTTCAGTCGCCTCGGATAATGTATCATTGTTTCTAAGCGCATTGGCCATCAATACACTAAAAGGTAGACCCAATCCCATGGAGAATCCGCTCGAGTTTCTGTAGCGTGCTGTTGCTGCAGCTGCTTCCGACATGTCCATGCTTGTCTGGCCGCGATGTGTAGGCCCATGAGCATCATCCAGAGCTGTTGAATATCCAGTTGTCTTGGCGTCTGCTTGCTTGCCATTTCCTGCAGCCACAGCACCAGCACCAGCACCAGCACCAGCTAGTGTAGCACCACCAGCGACAGCCGTATCCGTACCGTTCAAATTGGCAGCATCCAACATGGCAAGCAAACTGGTGGGTCGATACTTGGGTCTCCATTCTTTCATGGGGTCTGCATAGTACTTTGGTGGTTGATGACGGCGCTTCAAGAACATGTAGACAAAGGCACAGGCAATCAGCAAGAACAGGATGGCAAGTGAGATGGCAATAGAGATCAGAATGACAGCAGGCACAGAGAGATAGCGACGCGTCTTGTAAGAGGCGTTGCAGCAGGCGGTGGCGGTAAACATGCCTCGGATGCGACCTGGCGATCCAGTGCTGGTGGCAGAGAGCAGATAGGGGTGCCATGTACTGCCATCGAACAAGGCAGCACTGTAGCTCGATTTCAAGTTGGGCAATACGAGATGACCCACAGCCATCAACATGGTATCTGAATCTGATGGGTAGCGAGAGACCGAAGCAGCGGAATCAGAAGTGATGGGTATCCATAGCAACTGATCAATGACAGAGGAAGCATCTAATGTTGTATCCATGGCGACCAGGCTGTGTCCATCCCACTTGGCAACCCAGGTGGCATTGTTCTTGCTGCCAGTGAGTAAAAACTGATTGTCGCTGTCGTACAACAAGGCGGATGGCGAGGTGTACTGCTCGTTGAATGGTGCTGCAGTCCACGCAGCCGTGTTGGAGGAGGTGTCGATGCTGGCAAGAGATGTCGGCGTGTTTTGATTCACAGTCAAGTTGCCTACCACAGTCAGTAACCGGCTTGTCTCATCCATGTACATGTCGTTGACGGTGCCTGAGATGCCCTGGTTGGGTTGTGTCCATTGGCGTGTCTCGAGTGAAAGGACGCAGAGGCCATCGCAGTTGAGCATGCCAGCAAACGAGAAGTCACCGCCTACATAGACAGACTTGCCATCGCCTTGCGGGTGAATCACATGCACTGTGCCTGGCTGTTGATTGTTGTCAAATACACCCGTGATGGCTTGTGTCTTTTTGCTTTCCAGGTCGTAATAGGCCATGCTGGCCAGTGGCACATTGTCTTGGGTTGTACCGTTGAAGCGACCGCCCATGAGGAGGCTGTTTTGAACAACTGCAAGCGTGGTGATGTTGCCCTGCACTTGTGGTAAAAGCCCCTGCCATGTGTTGTCGCTGTAGATGACGGCTGGGTAGGTGGTATTGTTGAGCTTGAAGGAGCCTGCCAGTATAGGCATTGATTTCCAAAAAGCACCCGCGTACACCACCGCATTGGGGTCGACATCAGTGATGGCTGAAGTCATGCCTTGGCTGGCCAAAGAAGCCACATTGCTAGCACGATAGGATTGAGCGTTTTGGATGGAGCCGAGGTAGAGTGTGGCCGTGTCTGATAGCTGGAGTCGATTTGAGACTGGACCGAGAATGAACGACGAGGAGGCTACCCAGGATTGGGCAGATGGGTCCCACTCTGCATTGTTGTAGAGTCTGGTGCCTGTGGTGGTGGCGTTGAATGGCCCAGCGAGATGAATGTGCTTGTCTTTGGTGGCATAGAGCGAAGTGACGGGACCATTGAGACCCTAGTCGACAGCGTGTTAACGATACACTCTTGTACACAGCAGGGCGTGCCACTTACCTTGTTCATGTCAGACCAGCTGCTGGATTGCGTGTCGTAGATGGCAACATGGTTCAACGTGCTGTTGGTCTGAGGAGTTGCTGTATTGTTAAAGGCACCCGCTACAAATAGGCCTAAGAAACTATATGAATAACCATGTGCTGCCATCGCTTGAAGCAAACGCTACTTACGGTTATCTTGTGCTACTAGCAAGCTATTCACAACGCCATTGACACCACCCTGCGCCAAGGGTCTAAAGGCACTGGAGCCAAACTCATACGCCACCACGTTGCTAAAGGTTGTGTTCTGCGCAAACTGACCGCCCATGTACAGTGTCGAGTCGATGGATGCCAAAGAACGAACAATGGCGCCTGCAGGCAGTTGCTGTGCCAAAGCGCTCCACGAGTTGTTGCTGGGATAGTAGGTCAGTACACTAGAAAGGTTGATGCCCGTGCTGTTTCTGACAAACTCAATGGCCGTGCCCATGATGGTGACATTGGAGGACGATGAGGTGGTGGCTGCTGGGTCTACTTTCATGACGATGGAGGGCTGGAATGTGCTGGTGGAGGCAGCCACAGGGCCTCTGTAGATCAGTGTGCGCTGGTCAGAGATGATGTTCTGGTCGAGTGCCACTGTGGAGGTGTTGCCTGGCGTGGCTTCGATCGTCAGTTGCATCAGGACACGCTGATCACAGGTGGAGGTGCCTACACAGCCAGGGGTGGTTGCATAAATGTCGTACACACTCTGCACAGGGATAGACGGCCTGTAGGTGGCAGAGACGTCGGCTGTGTGCAGCTGGCTGGCTGGGATCTCTGACACGAGAAACGTCTGGTAGATGCCCCAAGCGTACTTGGACGTCCAGGTGCCCGTCGTGGATACCGAGGCAGAGGAGGAGGCCGTGTCCTGGGCTGCTGCTGCTGCTGAACAGGCCGAGGAAACCACAGAGCTGTTGGTCGCCACATTGGGCTGCAGCGTAGCGTCGGATCGGTAGATGCTGACTCCAGCGAGGCCGCCCGCAGCGCCGTACCAGGCGTCAATGTTGATGCGAATGCCGCTGGTGGCTATCGAGTCGACGACAGTAAAGTCTTGGTAGGGTATATTGCTGTTGTTGGACAGCGGACATGCTTCGGAACAGGTTGCCATCTGGTTTGTAACGGGGTCCTGATACGACAGCTCAAAGTACTGGTTGGAGCCAAGAGAAATGATGCTATCACAAGAGACATGTTAGTACTGCTGCAGTAAAACCACTCGCCCGCTTGCTGGCTACTTGCTTGAATGTGCGTGTGTTCTTTCCGTCGGCTGAATGCAGGTTGGAGAGCCTGAATCTCGAGGGCTGGATAGAAAACACAAATTGCGCTTGCCAGTAGCCGGGATTGCCGTCTTGCAGCAGCCAAGGCGCCTGGCTGCACACGACGCTCTTAGGGTCTGAACCGCTGGCTCCGTTGCCGCTGGAGATGGTGACAGATGAGTCCAGGTTGACCAGCTGTGTTGTCGCTGAGGCGTTGGGCGCGGCGTACTGTCCATCGCCGGTGGAACTAAACTGACCACCAAATACAATGGCGTTGTGCTGTGCGTGCTGGATGATCGAGTAGACGGGGCCATTGAAGCCTTTCCATGGCAACGGCGACCATTGGCTGTTGGCATACACTGCAGCATGACCTGTATACTGCGACAGGTTGGCCTGCACAGGTGCCGCAAAATCGCCACCGACATAGACGGCATCTGGTGTGCAATAGACGGATCTGACAGCGCCATCCAGGCCTTGGCCTAGCGGCGAGAGTTGGCGGGATTGGCTGTTGAATCGAGCAATGTGGTTGTAGGTGGTTTCATTGATGCTAATAAAGTTGCCAGCCAATATGAATTCATTATCAGCTAATTGGCAATAGGTTTCAATGGATCCGTTTATAGTGGCGAATGGCTGAAATGCGGTGGCAGCGTCTATGCTATCGGACAAGAGCAGCGAGGTGGTTTCCAGCGACTCCAGCTGGCTTGGCACTCGGTAGGGCGAGAGTCCTGCAAAATCGCCTGCAAATCCCAACTGTCCTCCCACTGAATCGAGCTGGATCTCTGGCAATGCCATGGCTGCTGTGACAAGGAAATAAAGGCTCCATCGTTTCCACACCATGACCCTGTGTTGTTTGCTGTGTTGCTGTTGGGGAGGGCTGAAACGAGTGAATAAAGAAAGAGAGAGAGAAAAGAAAAAAGAGGGAGAAAGCAAGGAGAAGGGGTTTTTTTATACAATCAATCAATTCACGGAAAAGCTTGCTTCTTTAAGAAAAAAGCCAGATGGACTGCCGTTGCGGGTGGGTACACACACACACAGCAACTCGGATTTGACACATGTCTCTTTTATTGCGCCTATGACACATTGGCTAGTCCTTGGACTACTAGGTGTCTCATGGTGGAATTGTCATTACGTACAGAGGGCAGGTCGACGCACCCCTGGATAAACAAGGCTTCATCAAATCGATGCGACACACGTCTTTATTATTAGGATCTTTCGGTTCGTGTATGAGCATGCGCCTGGTCTGGTATCAGAGCCTGATCTCCATCTGCCACTGGGTCTTCCTCCTCCTCCTCCTCCTCCTCCTCTTCCTCTGCCTCAAAGAACCATTCCACCTGCTGGATCACAGCTTCAATGATTTTGCTGTGGAGATCCGACATCATGATGCTGCTCAAATCCTCCTGCGCAGATCTGAGTAGGCCCACCGAGAAAATGAGCGCTAAATTGGATGTCTCCATCTTGTTGATTTCAGAGTAGGAGGCGACCAGGTTGAGGTGGCGCATCAGGTATTCCAGCACAGTGTAGTTGGGCTTGGGCAGGCTGTGGATGATGGATTTGATCTGATACATGCGTTCCTCGTAGTCTGGTATTTCTGCAGTGGTGGGATCAGTATACGGCGACATCAAATAAGGACCCCCCCAACTTACTCGCTGCCTCTATAAACCAATCATAGTATTCATGCGTCATGAGTGGATTGCGAAGTTCTCGGAAATAGAGCTTGAGTAGTCCAGTAACAGCATTAATGTCGTGCTCCTCTTTCAGCGACACGCGATCTCCCCGGTTGAAGGCGGCTCTGTATTTCTGTATGGTCGATGCGGGCCCGGAGAGTCTATAGATCCCCACTGACTGCAGTCCTCTGGCTTCCACTTCTCTGACGCAGAGTGCTACAATACGAGGAATGTCGCCATTGTCCTCCATGCGCAAATAGCCGCCAAACACATCGTTTTCTATGTAAAAAAAATCACTGTTAGTACAGACAGACAGAGAGAGAGATGATCACTCAACGACCCATACCGCCGCCAGGCTGTGTTTGGCCATAGACGTATTTGGGCTCAATCTTCTTGACCGAGCTGCTGCTGCTCGACCGGCTGTCTGGCTTGGACGAAAACCAGTGTCCTCTGCTCCTCCTATCCTCCATGTGCTCCTGCTGTGTCATTTTGCGATTGACCTTCATGTGCGTTTCGTCAAAGGTGAGTGATTTCAGCAGCCTCATGATCTCTGTTTCCTCGTTCTGGCCTTCTTTGCGCGCAATCAGCTCTCGCATGATGGCATCGAGCCACGACGAGAACTCCTTGTCGCTTGTTGTCTGGATATAGAGCTTGACCTTTTTGGGCGTCGAAATGATAAACACATGTTTGCGCCTGGTATCTTGCTTTCCAGCAGGGTTTATTTTGCAGGACTCTAAATCAAAACTGCCCACAGGCACATGCGATCGCGAGGATTTCTGTTGTTCTCGCGTCAGTTTGCTGTTGTCATGGAGACGCTTGCACTCGACCCACTTACTTTGCTCTTGACATGGCCTTCCTTGTAGAGCAGCAGAAACCCATTGGAGAGGACTGCATAGTACACCTTCCAAGAGCTTAGCTTGCCTCCATCTTCCTTTTCCGAAATCATCTTCATCTGTATGTAGCCCTTGTGTCGAATCCAGTCTGTTTGCAGCTTGTCAAATTCCTGTATCAAGGCGTTTTTTTAGCGTCGAGAGGTCGCCTCTTTTGTGTCTGTGTAGTTACCAATTTCTGCAGCTCGTTTGAATTCAAGCCTTGAATCAATGTATCGGCACTGTCATCGCGTTGTGGCAAAGGGGGTGGAGCTTGGCCTCCTTCTGATTCTCCAGGCTTCTCCCACCGAGATTCGCCTGTTGATTCGTTGAAATAGTAAATGGTGCCGTCTTGGTCTACAGTGCCATCAGTACGGTTGCCGTGCCATTCTCACTCTAGCTAGCTTACCATAGGCATGCTCCCATCCTACAGGCAGGGGAGATTCTGTTGTAGTAGGCACAGACACAGGTGGTGGATCGTTTGCTGTGGTGGATCGTATGGATGGATTTCGTCTCGCTGGTAGCTGAGGTGGAGCATCTCCTTGTTCCTCTTCTGCTGTGGGTGTGGTTGCTGCTACTGCTGCTGCTGCTCTCTCGTGGTCTACATGATGTCCCTGCTCAACTAGTAGACTGTAAGCAGCCAGGTCTATCAGAATGCGTGTTTTTACCCGAATACACTACCTGAGTCCTGAGGTGTCTCCAAGCGTATTCTGTTGGCAGGAAAGAAGCCAATTTCCTCGTTCAACTCGCCTAACGGTGCAGTTAGTATCTACTGTCAAGACCTCGTCCAGGCAGCGCTGCAATACTACCTTCCCACCTGTAGATGATTGGCGCTCGTTAGTGAAGCGATGGTAAGCATGCGTTGTACATCATACCAGTCGTCGTTGTGCTTTTCTAGTAGTTTGATCCTGTCGCCCTGCTTGAATGAAAGCTCGAATTCGCCCTCTGCGACATAATCCCATACCGCTATAAGATATTGTGTCATGATTGAAGAAAGAAAGAAGCTCTCAATTTAGAATGCAGCACCCTAAATTCAACGAGGCATTGGGAAAAGCTGTGTCACATGTCACTTTGATCATGGCTCCTCTCCATTGACCTATCCACACTGCCATGGATTGGGCGCTTTTTGTAGATTTCTCTTGCTGATTCAGCCCCAAATCAATGAAAGCTCCCTCAAGGCGGCTTTTCTTTTGAAAGGTCTTTCAATGTCAAACGAATGTCAAGCCCTCGTCATTCAGGGATTTGCAAGCAATGTAGAGCTGAAACAGTCATCAGCTTCAAGCCTATTGCATTGATTGTTGGATCAACACAAGGCAAGATCAATTCATGCGTGGATAAAGTGACTAGTAGACGCCCAAGTCTGTGATAAAATAGGATTTCTTTTATTCACTCATTCATTCCCCTTTCTTCTTCCTTCAATTCAATATTTATTCTCCAAGAGGTCACCGAGCATCTGGATATAGTAAATTCACTTGGCACCGAGGATTCAAGCGGTGGCGCACAAGAAGCGTCTGAGCAAGAGGCAAACGGCTACAACATAAGCCAGAGCTTCATTGGTTTTCGGGATGCCTGTACATCCAGAAAGCAGAGGATCTGCAAGACCTGAGCATGTCTGAAGAGCTGTAAGGATTTGCATGACTTGACTGAAACGAAGCCTGACTTTTGTATGGTAGTGCTAGCAACGGGATTGCGGTTATTGATGAAGCATTACCTCGCTTGCCATTCGTCCCTTATTCGGAAGTTGGTCCAAGCACAAGAGCTGGCCTTGCCGTTTGCGATTGACGCCCAAGAGAACGACATTGTGGGAACCCTGACACAGGTATGCAGCTATCAGGTTACTAGTATTCGTTACTGATTTCTGGACACCTCACAGGAGTGCAAAAAGTTGTTTAATACGCCTGAAGACTTGGAACATGTCATCGATGAATGGATGAAAAAGAATAGCGAGGACTTGGATCATTCTATAATAGAGCTGACAAGATTATCGCTGCCTCGGAGAAGCGCTTTCGACAATGGATCAAATTTTCGTTGAAGCAAAGACGACGTCAACAGCACTAAAGCTGAATATATCAAGCTGATCAAGGAGATGAAGGACTCTCTCAAGGCAATGAATGCGGAGGGCTTTGCTGATGTGCAGACGCTCGGCTTACTGGTAAAAGGTTAGGATGCGAAGCTGCATGTGACATTGCTCGTAACTAACAATTTTTATGAAAGGTTCCCTGTGCAAGTCCTATTTACTCGAGCACAAATATGATGGCGTATACAGGCTTATTATGATGGATCAGTTTCATCTACCAACTTCGCGGTATGACATGAGCCGTTTGTACGATATCATCGCAGCCTTCAAGTGAATCAGTGCACTTGTCAAGAAAGAGAAATGATAGGGACTACCAGTTAGGGACTACCAGTTAAGGCCGGATTTTTTATCATCTATTCTGTTTTTATCAATGTCTGGCTTACCATAAATATCTTTTTTATATCTTTTACCAATACACATCATCCAATCCTCCATATAATACTCAAGTATTACGAGACATATTATTAAAGAACTACCAAAATTTGAACGACTATGAGACACATTGGAACAAATGGAATCAGATAGATGATTGATTTGTGCTAGTTTTTCTTCTATTGTTCAATTAAGCAGGTATTTCTTTATTGCGACGAATATCAAATGAAAGATGTATTAATGTAGTTAAGTTGTATTTTACAGTGCATGGCCTTCTGCTGATGAACAAAGCTCCAGGTTGTCTGAATTCTCCAAGACGTCAAGCACCGTGTGGTTGCTCACATCTGGCTTGTAGTTTTCTGAACACGAAAATGAGTGTCTTGCTTTGCGCACAGGCTGGTGTTTGAGAAACTACACACACAAGGTTTAATGTCCACTTTTGTCCCCAAAAAGTTTCAACTTACTGCTCCCGTCGCCCCTAAATGTCCCTCATGACGGAGAAACAGCGCCTTCATGTCTCCATTTGACCAGAATTTGATGGCATAGGACAGAGAATTCATGGTGATGGGGTGGCCTACGCGGGATCAGTACAGTGTCGTTTTACTCCTTCACATGCCAAGCCCGTACCTCGAATAAAGCATCCGCCAAAGTAAATTTTCTTGATGCCGTGCTGCTGTGCGTTTAAATAGGCAATTTGGCCAATGTTGTTGCTGACCATGAACAGCAGGCTTTTGGCAATGTCTCCAGATGCAAAGTTGTCCTTGTTTTGGCGCGCTCCCTTTTTGAAGACCTTGCCAAAACTCGAGGCTATCCGCGAAGACTTGAGCCCCAATTTACTGTAATCTGAGCCGTATATATCCCCAACTAGCAGATCCACGTTTTTGTTGTCGCCCGTCTTTGAAATCTCCAGCATGTCTGTACATCAGTCTCTCGGTTAGGTTCCTGGCACGGCACTCGTATTGTTCCTCAGCTTACCATCAAAAGACGGGGCGTCTGTCAGCATGGACAATAGACCCCACAGTGTACCACCGCCCAGCTAAACAAGAAGATGAGCATGCGGGCGCTTCTACATGGATCTGCCACCTACCGAGGTTCCACTGATACGAGTAAAGTCTTTGGGTCCAGGACCATCCACTTTGAGAATACTGACGCCTGAGCCAATATTTACAAGCTAGCAGCAATTCAGGGTTAACACAAACAAATACAGGTACACAAGAGATTAGACATTTTACCATATATGGGTATACATCTTTGGTCTTCTCCTCAAACCGAACAGGATCAGCGTCCAGCTCGTTGTATGTGAATACTTCGTAGGGTATCTCTGTGATGAAGAAGCTGAGGCCGGTGATCAGGCACTCCATCTCGTCCTCCTTCTGGACAACCACGCCGGGCAGCCTGGACGCCAGTCTGTCGTAATACAGATGGGCGCCTCCTCCTGTCGCTTTCAGCACATGCTGCACGTTGTAATGTTGCGCATCCTTGAGCAGAGCTACTATATAGTCGATGCATTCGTCTACTTTCTCCGTCTCGAACTTTTTGAAATGAAGACGGCCTCCTTTGCGGTCTGCTGACAGTGTGAAATAGATGACTTTGGCCAGAGATCCGCCAATCTAGAAGGCAGGGTGGGTGAGTAATGATGTCGAGACAGTGCGACAGGCCAGCTTACATCAACGGCAATCTGAGAGACATGCTCTGTCTGGTTTGGCAGTACGATATCTCTGGTTTCGTGGGCAGCATAAAATGCCTCGGACACACTGGCGCCTACAATGTTCATTTGTCAAGAGTTCAAGTACAAGAGAGTGAGAGAGAGAAAAAAGAAAGGTGAAAAAATAGGCAGCCGTTATATTAGCACATTCGATCGGAGCCAGACACCAGTGTTGTTTTGGTTTCCCAAGAAGATGGCAATCTCCATTTGTCATGACTACAGCCTTTTCAAAATCTGATATTCAATCGTATTTTGGGGTGGGGTTTGATAGCAAGTTTCTCCCTCAAATCAAGCTACTGTAACAATAGCTGCGTTGGCTTCATTCGCTTCCACAGCAGACGCAGCGTGTGGAGAGGAGCCACAGCCGAGTGCCGTTTTGTACCCCTGTACAATACTCTAATTTTTCTGCAAAAAGTAATAACCGCATTTATTAATCGCATTTAATCATGGGAAAGAAAGTGTCATTGTGTGTGTGCCTGTGTGAGGGGAAAAGGAATCTGGGATTACCTAATAGAATTTGTTCTGTCTATTGTTCCTGAGACCTGCATTCGCCAACAAACCAGATCTACGCATGCCTTTTATAATCATTTGACTGTGCTACCCTTCAGCGCAGCATTGAATAGTATGTGGGTTGTAGGCATCTCCTTCCGCTGATACGCACGATTCTGTTCAACAGCAAGCTGACCACAGACCATTTCGGCTGTCCAATTTCGAGATGATGGTGCACACAATGATAAGCATTTCTCTTTGCAGCAAACACTCGGACAAGGACACCTACACATTGCCACAAGCATTGAAACAGCCCTTTGCTTGTCGAAGAGACGGATCGCAGACATTTACCCCTGGATCAGACGGTTAAGCTGCCGCAGATCATCCCCTTTGTGGTTGTGGAATCAGTGGATGAAAGAGGCATTTCAATGTTGTGTATGGCTCCTTTACTTGTGCGTATGTGTTGAGGTCCAACAAAGTAAGAGAGAGAGCTGACATTGGTCAATAATACTCAAGATGTGAAATTTGCTCGCAATATCCAAACTAAACAACGACTCCTTACCCTGCCGATTGTGGATTCCAAACGTTTCTTGCTGATGTCTATTGTAAGCGCTGTAGATCCAGACGAGTGTTCCTCACTGAAAATTGCCGTTACTCCAATTCCACTGCAGGTTGTCATCTTACTCGCTTGCGTCAATGCCAGCACGCTCCAACTGGATGTCCGTCATGCTTGCCCACCTTTCCTCTCCATCTCTCAAAGTCAGGATTGATATGTTTGATCCTACAGAACATTTTGCACTATCGAGCCTTTGCCATAGTAAAAATTGATAAGGTCTGCCTTTTCGGTTGAATGATGGGATTCAAATGTAGTGCTTCTAAAGTGCCAGATGATACCAATCATGTTTTGTAAATACGTCTCCATTAAGCAGCTCTGCAGTGTGTGAGTTATAGCTAACGTTTACTGCATGTCAGATTAATCCATATACACAAGCATTTTCATTCATATACATGCCTTACCGCAAGAATGTAAACAGCTTTGGTAGGCGTTGCTCGTAACAACATCTTTTATGTTGAATGAGTCTCTCCAGAGATTCAGATTCATAGCTGTTGTACTTGGAGCTCATCTCTTTGAGGTAGACTGTATCACCACTGAGATGTCCTTTCATTCAGACTTTTCAGCTTTTATTGTTGCTTTGTTTTTTGTTTCGTTAAAAAAGGTGATCATTCCATCACATAATGCAGTCATGATTTTAGCATTCTTTTCATAAAACGGTCCAATTTGCAAAATTTGTTGGAAGCAAAGGCTATAAATTGGAACCATCCCTCGCTCCCTTTCTCTTAGTGGGGCTTTGATTTCTCTTTTGATTTCTCTTTGAATTTCGAACTGAAATTCGAGCTATGAAACTCACATGTTAGTATAGCGAAATTTTGCGAGAAAAACGAAAATGCAATTCGATTTTAGATAGGATGAGTAG
>JAXQGS010001060.1:0-12601 GCA_037040325.1 Mucor sp. M7501 | reverse complement strand
GAATGCAGAAAATCAGTATTGGATAAACGAGACTGCTTTCTCCATGCAGTTCAAATCACTGGAACAGGGTATGGTCTCTGTTTGGATGGGGTGGTGATGTCTCTCAAAAGATGGACAGATCGTCTGTATCACTCGGTATGGCAGGCATGAATAAACACGGCAATTACAGTGGAGAAGTTCAGGTAAAATGTCTTGTGGCAACAAAGCAGCACACACACTCAACATTTCACGAGAATAGACGGGTATCATGTCGTCCCACATTGCTGGTGAGCATACCTACAAACTGCCCAATCAAGCACGTCTTCGTATGTCCTGCACCTTATCATCAGAAGGCGGTGTTGTTGTTAGCATTGGTAGTGATCATAAAATGACGGAACATGTGCGCATTGGCATGTCGATGGAATGTGGATTGCCTCTTGGCGTTGTCGTGAAATTCAGGTAAGGGAGACCAACAAGGAATTAAAAAGGGGGGGAGAGATGGCTATATAGAGAAAGAGAGAGGGATATTAATATCACATCTTATTAGGGTTTCTCGTCTTGGACAGAAGGCTGTATTACCTATAATCCTCGCATCCGAGTTTGACCTTAAATTAGCGTTCTTCGGTGCTGTGATCCCAGCTTCCGTTGCGGTTGCCCTTGATCAGTTGGTCTTGAAACCCCGTCGCAAGAGGCTCATCAAAGAGTAAGTTGTTGTTGTTGTTGTTTTTGGCGTCGAATGATGATGTTCTGTGTGTTCCATACAAGTTATGAGATGCTTATATTGCTTTTCTTAACTATAGGAAAATCGAGGAAATGAGAGAAGAGCACTCCGAGTATCTCGCCAACCGCAAGCAAGAGGCCTTGGACGCACAAACCTTGATGATGGACATTGCCGAGCGAAAGAAGAAGCAAGAAGAGAAGAAATCCAACGGTAATGTTTGTTTTTTATACAAAAAAGGAGATGCAAAGGGGAAGGATGCTGACTAGAGCCATTGTCCAAATAGGTCTTGTTATTGTCAAGGCTTGGTATGGCCATTTGGAGAATTTAGACAATGAAAATGACAAGCAAGAAGACGTCGAGGGAGTGATCGACGTTACCACCGTCATCCAAACACTGGTCAATGAGTCTCGACTGACAATCCCAGGCGGCCATTCAAAGGTGAGGGTTTCTGATTAATTAGCAGGAAGTATACTAAGACGCAAGCACAGACAAACATTCTGGGATTCTACGATCCTTGCCTGGGCGAGAAGAAGCGCCTTCGAGTGCAGTATAGATTTAATAATAGACTTCATCAAGTAACTGTGCAAGACACATCTGCTTTGATTGGCCCATCGCAATGTAAGTTTTTCTATGGAAACATGTGTACACAAGGCATCTAACGAAAAATTTTTGTTTGGCTAGCACATCTCGTTTGAACACCCATCCCAAAATGTACGCAATATAAAAATAGCTTCTGTCTGGTTACACTTGAATCAATAATAAACCATGTTTTCCAGGGGCCACACACACACACACACACACACACACACACACAAAAGTTGCACCCAATAAAGAATAGTATTACATTTACACACACAAAAAGATTTCTTTCTTCCAAAAGGATGAAAATAGTAACAATCACCTTAAAAAGAGGGGATTCCTCTTTCTCTCTTTTTCCTTCTTTTCTTTCCCTTTTTCTTTTTTTTTTTTTTTCAGTACTGTAAATATTCTCTTTTTTGAGCTCGTCTGAAACTCCAGATCATGTCAAATCCAAATAATCGATCTGGCGGGTATAGACCTGATCCTCGATTGTCACAATCACCTTATGCAATGAGACCGCCATCATCCTCACCTCAGATGCAGCACCAACAACAGTCAAGAGGCAGAGTTCAGTCGTACGGCATGGATCAGTTCAATCGTCCCCGTCCTCCACCTCACAACCAGCAGCAACAGCAGCAGCAGCAAAGACGCCCTCCCTCCCATCAACAGCAGCAGCAGCCGCAATCCAGACAGTCTGGCAACTACATGTACCAGTCCTCCAGACAGCCAAATCAACAGCCCTCTCCACAGCGCATGCCTCAGGGTGGTGGAAGGCCCATGAGACCTCCACAACAGCAGCCCATGGTACCTCCAGGCCCAATGGGTGGTCAAGGCCCTTATCGCAGAGTGAGTATGAACCGATCTAGATCACTCTCCCGTCCTGAAAGACAGCGCCCTCGTCAAGGTATGATTCGATCTCCTTCTCAACAGCAGCGCATGCAACAGCAGCAGAGATACTATGGCGGCAATATGCAGCAGCAGCCTGCTGGCTACCCACAGAACCAGCGACCTCGTCCCAACAACTACCCAATGCCTAACCGCTTGCAGAGCCAGCTGCAGCAGCAAAAAATGCAGCAGCAGCAGCAGCAGCAGCAAGAAGCCCTTTTGAATCAGCCACAAATGTCACAACAACAACAACAACAAAAGAAGCCGCCTGTGCCAGAACCAAAGGTCAAGGTGCTTACCAACTGGTGGGCATGGATGGCCTATTTGATGACCTGTTGCATCCCCAATTGGTTTCTGCGTGTGTGCTTGAGAAAGCGAGACGCCATGGTGCAGCAAGCGTGGCGAGAAAAGTTGTCCTTGTGCTATATCATTTTCCTCCTGTGCGGTGCGCTCGCCTTCATTACCTACGGGCTCAACAAGACGCTGTGTCCCACGCCTGATGTCAACTCGCCCTTCTCCAGAGTGACCAACGGCGTGCGTATTCCCGTGTACTACAGCGACGTGCGAGTCTACGGCACCATCTACCCCATGGACGCCATGAAGCTCTTTTTCCAAAACAAGGGCATGAACCTGACAAACGACTATGAGAATACTGACATTAGCAGCATGTTTGACGGTGATACGACGGGTGCATGCGCCAAATATCCCTCGATGCAACTGACCAACTGTGCTCTCAACAACCCTTATGGCGGCACCTTCCCTGCTCCCAACAATACCTGCTTCTCGCTTGCTGAACTGCAGCGCTTCTTTAGATCTTCTGCTGTTCTTGGCTTTGACTGGCAAGATCTAAATAAAGACTTGGTGTACGGCCGTGGCCTAACCCTAGTAGGCGATTCAGGTAATTATATATGTATAAAAAAAGGGATATTATCTGATGGATACTAAACGCTTCTCACCCTGTAGTACTGAATCTGACAAAATACCTCAGTAATCCCACCCCTCCTTTTGGGCCTGATGTGGATCATGCCATCCGCAACAACCTGGCAAACGATCTATCATATGCGCTCCTGTACTCTCAAGCAGGCAAAGACGCTCGCAAGTGTCTCGTTGCGCGCTACAAGGTCGGCATCATGGAGACCGAGACTGGCGGCTGTATTGCTGACTCGATGATCATGACGCTCATGCTGGTGGTGATTATCGTCATGATTGTCATTCGCTACTCGATGGCGCTGCTCTTCCAATGGTTCATCAGTCGCCGATTGACCAAGCCTGGTGGCAGATCCAACTGGCTCGCCTGGCGTTCCATCAAGGGTGGCAACGACGATCCTGCAAACCATATTCCTGGGCCCTACAACAACTATGGCGTGGTTCAGAACGCATCTTCAACTTCTTTGGGCTCAGGCTCATCTCGTAATACCCCCTTTAGCGAGCAGAGTTCTGCTGTGGGTTTAGGTGGCGCACAGTCCGATATTGTCACTACTGAGCTGTACACCGTCATGTTGGTAACATGTTACTCTGAAGGCGAGGAAGGCCTCCGCATCACCATGGACAGTTTGGCAGAAACCACCTTTTCCAAAAAGCACAAGGTACGCACAGTGCGGTTTATTTTAGCCATTGATTGTTGACACAGCTTCTTAGATTTTCTTTGTCATTGCTGATGGCATGATTACAGGCCACGGCGAGACCAAATCGACTCCGGATATTGTTGTCAGCATGATGGACCTCGATCCTACCATGACGAACCCCAAACCAGCCTCGTACCTTGCCATTGCGGACGGCGAGAAGCAACTGAACATGGCCAAAGTGGTAAGCCTTTCTTACACAAACAAGCGGCGGACATGGTACTGATATAGAGAGCTCTGTAGTATGCCGGCCATTACAAAGGTGTTCCTTGTATTACCATTGTTAAATGTGGTACAGAAGAAGAAGCTAATCTTCCTAAAGCTGGTAATCGTGGTAAACGTGATTCCCAAGTAAGTAATCTTGCAAAATGATGCGTCCATGACACCATGTCCCTAACAGACTATCTCCACTTTGATTATAGCTCATCTTGATGAGTTACTTTCAACGTGTCTTGTTCAACGATCGTTTATCCGAGCTGGATTATGAAATTTTCTGGAAGATGACATGGTTGATGAAGGGTGTTACACCTGATAAATTCGAATTGGTCTTGATGGTAAGCAGCCCCCCCCCCCTCCACAGTGTGTATGTGTAATATTAATTTGTGACATACACTAGGTCGACGCCGATACCAAAGTGCTGCCTGTCGCCTTGACTTACATGGTGGCGGCCATGGCCAACGATATCACGATTATGGGCTTGTGTGGTGAAACCAGAATTGCCAACAAACGATCGTCCTGTAAGTGTGCTACCAGCATGCAAATCATGGATACGTTTATATTAACTGAAATGATACTTAGGGGTCACTGCTATTCAGGTCTTTGAATACTATATTTCTCATCACTACGCCAAAGCATTCGAGTCCTTGTTTGGTATTGTCACTTGTCTGCCTGGCTGTTTCAGTATGTACCGTATCAAGTCGCCCAAGAACGGCGCCTGGGTACCCATCTTGGCCAACCCTGATATCATCTTGGAGTACAATCAGAACGTGGTGACTACATTGCACGAAAAGAACCTGCTGTTGCTCGGTGAAGATCGATTCCTGTCGACTTTGATGTTGCGTACATTCCCCAGACGTCAAATGATGTTTGTACCTCAGGCACGCTGTAAGACGGTGGTACCTGACGAGTTCAAGGTGCTGCTCTCTCAGCGTCGTCGCTGGATCAACTCGACTGTGCACAACTTGATGGAATTGGTGCTGGTATCCGACCTCTGTGGTATCGCCTGTTTGTCCATGCAGTTCTCTGTGTTTATTGATTTGATCGGTACTCTGGTGTTGCCTGCTGCTATCGTCATGACCGTTTACTTGATTATCAATACCGCCATTTCAAGTGACCCTCAATGGCAATCGCTTGCCTTGTTGATTGCTATTCTTGGTCTTCCTGCAGTTCTGATTGGAATTACTACCTTCAAGTTGATCTATGTGCTATGGATGATTGGTAAGTTGTCTTGTGTGTGTGTATGGACGTACAAAGGTATTGACTCTTTATATGTTTGTGTTGATCATAGTGTACCTCATTGCTTTGCCCATTTGGAATCTTGTTCTACCCCTTTATTCATTCTGGCATTTCGATGATTTCAGTTGGGGTGCTACGCGTGTGGTAGTAGGTGAAAAGAAGGGCGATTCACATGGAGACGCAGACGGTAAATTTGACCCAACCCGTCTTGTCATGAAGAAGTGGGAGGACTGGGAGACTGAGAGAACAGGTCAAAAGTTCAACAAGAAAATGACACTCAAGACGCCTCTCGACTCGCCTTCAGCATTCGACGGCAAAAACACAATTACGCCTGCTACTGTTTCATCTTTTGGCACCATATTTAATGATAGAAAAATGTTTGGTGCTTCCCCTGCACCCACAATTACATCCTCACAATAATTCTAATAATCAACATATTCCCCCTTCTTCTTTTTTTGATAAACTAAAAACAAAAACTTGTATTTTCATTCTTCTTTATTATTAAGCTTCATAATCAAATGCAAGAACATCTTCAAATGTGGGCTTATATTTAGCCAAAAAGTCCAAATGGGATTGATGATTGGCATAAACGGGAAGGTTCTAATTATACAGAAAGAGATGTTAGTGAGTCATGCATACAAACATCCATCATGTATTATATACACAAACCTCCTTGTTTTCGATTTCAATAACCCAACCTAAACATTTCAAACAATGAGCACGCGACATGTATATGCAAAGCATGACAGTATATAATACGTTACCATATTCGTATCCTTTGCCTCTGTCGGTAAAGTTCTTGCCAGCACTAATGTCTGTAATTTGAGGAATGGTGTTCTTGAGAGCCAAGATATCCTTGATGGCCTCCTCCTTGATGTCGTCTGTAACTTCAGGCTTGAATTTGACAATCACTGGATGATCAAAACAAATTTAGCAACTAAAATAATGTGCCTCCTCATGTTGCCATGACTCACCAATATGAACCACCTTCATTTTTTTAATGTATTCTTTAAGCAAGCGCGAAAAACAAAGAGATGAAATGATACAATCCCCAAAGATTGAAGTTTAAATAACTTTGGGAGGAGTCTCTTTTCGTGCGTGAGAAGTTGCATTATTCATAAATTTCAAGCCTCAGGGCAATCAAGTTCTAGTACGGTAGAAGGCTTTTCTTTTTTGTAGGCATGTATAGCATGATGTCTGCTTATATATATACAAGCTGTCTTCTTCATTGATCCAGACATTATTTTTATTCAGTATCGCGATGTTAAAGCAACCTTCATCTCAGGCGTATTCAAAAGAAAAATGCCTTTGGTGACAAGTCCATTCTGGTGAATACTATCCTTTGACAATGTCCAAGTATATTTTCTCACTGCATGTATACAATACACGTTAGCCATTACACTAGCTATCGTTCTGAGCAAGCAATGTATACACTTACGAAACATGGACAGCATGACTTTCTGCTCATTCATGGCAAAGTTTCTACCAATACAATGACGAGTACCACCACCAAATGGCACATAGGTCAATCCAGATCCAGCGTGTCTCTCTGCCTCACCTCCGGCAGCAAATCGATCAGGGTTGAATACATCAGGTTGCTTCCAATACTTGGCGTTTCTATGGATACTAATAGCGTCAATGACAACTGTGGATCCTTTTGGGATCAAAGTGTTTCCCAACATGCAATCTTCCATAGCGAGACGAGGGCTGCTCACAGCAACAGGAGAGTGCAAGCGAAGTGTCTATCATGAGTCAGCTATGCATATCAATAAAACCAGCTGGTGATGGTGCCATTTACCTCTTTTATAATCATGTTCAAATATTCCATCTTTACGAGTTGTTCTGCAGTGGGCATGACATCCGACTTTTCATCACCAAGGATGGATATGATTTCGTTTCTTGCCTTTTCTTGGATATCCTATTGACAATGTATTATAAATACTGCATTTCATCCTCGCCATCTCTGTGTGCACAGTACCTGATTGACAGCTAGTTCATAAATACAAAACAACAATGCAGCCGTTGTTGTATCGTGTCCAGCAGTGAATAGTACACACATGTTGCTCTGTGTGATGAATCAGTGAATGCATGATTTCAAGCGAATGTGTGGCCCCAAACATACCAGCAACATGTCATCGCTGATCTCTGAAATGTCCTTGTTTTCCTCTTCATCGGCACTCTCGATTAAAAGCGTAAGAATGTCCTTGTCGTTTGCTCTTTTTTCGACATGACCCACAGTCTCCCCATTCGACACTGCTAGTTCCGTTAGCCTCTTCTGCTCAGCCAATGCTTGTCTCTTTTTCACAATAATCTCTTGCACCATGTCCAGAAATACACTCAACTCCTTGTGAATCTCTTGACGCTTGGGAAACAGCCATAGATAGTCCGTATCCAGAGCTGGGAAGAAGTAAAACAAGGGATCCATCAATGCCTCGACTACCTTTTCGTACCTCGTAACGTATTCACTAGTGGAATCTTGCAGCGAGTTGAACTTGAAGTCTGTATACAATAGGTGTAAGCAAGCCTCTTTTTTGCAGCATGTTCTTTTTGTAGTCATGGTATACTTTCCAAATCCTGCGTCTCCAATGATATCCAAGGTAAAATTGGTAACATAGCCACCCAAATCAACCACATTGCCGTTGGTAGCGTGTGATTTAGAGATGGATGCAAACAGCTTTTCAGCGTACAAACCAAACAGACTGATAGGCATTGCTCTATGAAAGGCAGGGTTTGCAATCTACCACCACCAGAGCAAAGTCTTATCAGCAACACATACCGCAATCATTTCATAATACACAGCTTACCCGTCTTTGACGCTTCCATTCATCTCCAACTGAAAAGAACAAGTTGTTTGATCTTGCCGAAAACTTGCCATTGTAGGTTCCTGCATTGTGTCGTGTCAAATCAAGCTTTGGGAACAAATCTATGCCATCCAAAGAGTTACACACATGGTATCACACATGATTTGGCTTTTTACATACCATTCTTGTTGTACACGATCTTTGCAAGCTCGGGCTCAGTAACGTAAATGTTCCAAACCTTTCTGCTTGGTCGCTGATAATGATGATCCCCAACACATTAGTCTTGTCTCGCTACCCGCTACTCCTAGATATACCTACCAGATAGAGCCCAAGCGTGCTGTTGGCAATAACGGGATCGATGCATGTCTTGTTGATGTCCATCATTGGCTTGCCAGCAAGAAACGCCATCATCATCTTTACATAGCCAACATGAGGGATGTGCCTGAGTCTCTTTGGCGGTGTGGTCGTCTTTTTGAACCACACAAAAGTGAGTGTAGCGACTACAGCAGCGCTGATGGAGATGACCTTGTGTGCGCGAGACATACTGTTTGATTTGCCCACAACAGCTTTTACAGCTGATACGATGATTGAATTGGATTCCATGTGTAAAGAAAAAGAAGGAAAAGGAAAAGGAAAAGAAATGCGAATGATGCACCTCATGGCGTTTGCATTATATACAAGGACAACATCTGCTGACGTGCATTTAGATGGAGAAAAGCCTCGCCACACCAACACTTGCATAATAGATGCATGCTAATCTTTTAGTGCGACTTTTGTATAGTAACAAACATTGTGTTTATTCGTTTCTAGAGGTATAAAGCTACTTTATGATTTCTGCATCCAGGCAAAGGGGGGGGGGTATAAGGCTTAATCAAAAGTAGTAGCTGGCTCATAGTTGATGATGAGCGGCATCAAAGCATGCTGTGGATCATCCAGATTCTCTTCCAATACAGTCATGTCTAGAGTGAGATGAACCACCACTTGGGTAATCTTTTTGCGCACTGGCTTGAGCACTTGATTTGCGATTCCTGCTTGACCACCCTTGGCGTAGATCTCTTTGATTTCGTGTACTTGCTTGCCCATGAGTTTGTACATCAACTAATAAATATTAAGTCCTCAGATCCATAAAGAAAAGCCATCGTCTGCCTTACCTCGTTGTTCACTACTGCTCTGATGGTGCCTTCCAGAGGCCCATTCTTTTCGTATTTGACTATAGGATCACCCAGCAAGAGCTCCAGGTAAAAGCACTGATTCAAATGCATTTTAAGCTTGGCCATCTTGATGCACTGTACCTTGACCCGTAGTGTATCTGGCACATTGCCACCCGTCTGTTCTCGCATAGCAATCAATATCTGCTTCAGTGCATCAAATGAGCAGTTGGCTCTGCCTTGTTCGTCGTATTGAATCTTGTCATTGCTGGCTGCCATCTCGAAATTCGCCCACACACTGGGATCCACAAATGACAAGTGCTCATCATCATCGTCGTCGTCGTCGTCTGTGTCCATGGGAGTCGGTTCAATGACATTCTGATCGTGCTGTGGTGGCGCTGCTGTGGTGGATGCGGGTACTTCTGCTACGGGTGATGAAGCCTCTACTCGGGTTCGTTTGCTCGAGGTGGTTGCTTCTTGCGCTGGCTGTGGTCTTTTCGTCAAATTGACTCTGCTTGTGCTGGTGGATGAACGAGAAGGGCTAATGTGCGGTGGTGGATCCATGAAATCATCGTCATCCCCGCTGTAGCTCATGTTGGCCGTGCTGGAAAGCGCTACATTGGACTCTCTGCCAACAGACGCCATCGCCTCCGAGTCTGCCATGTCAGTCTCAAAAGAGTTCATGGGCAAATCGTCGTAATCAATGTCGTCGTCAAAGTTGTCTGCGTGTTCTGTGTGCATTGTGCTCTGTGTGGGCATTGTGGGGTTGCTGCTGTTACGGTGTGATGGCACAGATGTGGTGTGTGTCGCAGGGTTGCTGTTGCTACTCTCTGAAGGCACTGGCGTAATGGGCTCCTCGATGATGCCTAGCTTCCTCTTGAATCTATCCTCCAGTTCTGCAATCATGTCTCCTCCGTATAACTCTACTACGTCGCCTCCAAGCACTTTGACATTGTCTCTGGTCAGCATCAGCATCCCCCTTCTGACTCGGCATCCTTTGATGAGTAGCTAGTATGGAACAGATGAGTCAAATACGCCCCCTCTAATGCACCCTAGTAAGAGCTCTCACCTTGCAACCAAAGGGAGTCTTTAGATCCAAGCCTGGAATGGTCTCAATCTCCATTGCGTATATCTGTTTGGTGCCATCTGTCAGCACCCATTGCAACATGCCTCTAGGCAAATTGATCTCGTCTCCTTCGTTTCTCTCAATGTACATTTGTCGAACTGGCGCAGCATTGTTGAGCGAATTCAGCAAAGAAAAGGTAGAATGTCTGATATCCAAGGTGTCTTGTATCTGAAGAATGACGCCACAGCCTTCTCGCAAGTGGCCTACTGGAAATGTGTCTATAGGATTCTGAGCGAATTCGTCTTGAATAACAGGCTCTGATGTGGTGGATATGTCTGTTTTGAGGAAATCAGCTACGAGCTCAGTGTAGGCAGCTTCGTAGTCAACAATGGGCTCGCTTCTAGCAGCCTTCCATGTTCTGAGGTAGTCTTTGTTTAATCGAATGCCGGTTCTTTCTTTACACCATCGCAACAGAATAACAGGTGGTTCCTCCAAAGACATGTCTCGTGTGTGTGTGTGTGTGTTTGTGTGCAAAGTGAATAGAGAAACAACAATGCTTTTTTTTTTTTGAATTGTCTCGGACAGGTTTAGATTTTAGAATACGCGATTCACGCGCAATTTGACGGGTCACACATGTCCCTGTGCCGATAGCTCGTTCGCCATGTCTCGGGGAGCTCTGTATTTGCAGCCCCTGACAACAGTAATAAGACTTGATAAAAGCCTGATTCATCAGGCTGATTTTATTCATTAAAAAGCCTTCATAACTACAGCTGCACCCAATGGCTGCCTAGTTGTATGCCATATCCCAAAACTCAACCTCCAAGGCCAAGATGTCCCTGTACACCTTTTCAAAGCTTGCCATACGACGAGGATCGCTGGTGTCCAGCTCATTGACGAGGTTCTCGCAATCATTGACAAAGTCGTTGAATTCCTCCATTGTCCAATTGGTCATCAGTTCATGGCAAGTGGCAATGTGCACATCCTGCGAGTCCTTTCCGTTTTCCTCCTTTAGCTCAGCATTGACAGACTTGGCAAAGTTCCAAGCACGGAAAAAGATAATCTCCATGGCCCACAAGACAACCAAAGATTCGCCTAAATCATAGCCTCCTTCTTGAGCCACTTTACGCACAAAGTCAATGTACTTGCTGGTCCAAGCCTTTTGACGCATGGATTGTTCACACTTGCTGTAAGGATCTCTGTTCAAGATGTCGGTAAAGAACTGGCTTTCTCGGTGCACATTGGATAATGCAAAGGAGAGCACTCGGATGATACTGTGGGCCTTCTCGGGCGAGTAGGATGGGTTGTTGTCGCCTAGTTCACGCTGATCTTGGTAAAGAGGTAATTTAGATATCATGATGCCCATCATCTTGATGTATCCGCCAGTGTAGTATCTGTCCTGGATGAGCCATGATTTGAGATGCTCGGGCTTCACTTGAAGCGTGCCCACTTGTGTCAAAAATGGGTGCTGTGTTGCCTTTTCAAATGAGGGCTTGTCTAATGACAAAAGATGGTCCGTCAACTTCATAGTTTTGCAGTGTGTGTGTGGAAGAAAGAGATGAACTTCCTTTTTGTGCAACTCGTATTGTAATCCACTCCCCGAATTACGGTGAGAAAAGTTGACTTTTGCTTGGCTGCCCTGATTTTTTCTAATTGAGGGCTTACCCAAATAATGCAATGTTGAGTCTTAGGAAATAAATCAATTCTGTTTATCTGTTGAACGATATATGGTTTCTAAGAGTAAGGAAAGGCTATGTTAGAGTCGGGCCAGAGACATCCTTCTTTTCGCTCATCTATCAAATGACACAATGCCCGTCAACCGATTCGATAGCTGCTACAAAAAACACTTTTTTTCATCAATTTTGGGTATTGGGAACGCTTTTTGAGTAAATCTGTGCAGAAATCATCTGGAAATTTCGCACTTTTCAATGGACAAAGAGTTTAATAATGCACTGCTTTGCTAGATGATGAACTACAGACCATCAGACCAGATGTTAATAAACGCAATCTTCAGTGAGCAGCCCTCAAATGCATTTACCACTGTAAAATCAAGAGTTTGAATCGCTTGTATCTCGTCAATGAAGCGAGATCTCGGCCTCACAACCGGTGTCATCGTGTTCTACGACCTTACATTAAGTTATGGATCACTTTTCAGCAGTTTTTTGGGGATCGAGTTGATTATCGATTTTGCCCTTGTGGTAGCAAGGGAAAATTCGATGATTTTGAATGATGGAGGTTTTCACCTCGAAAATGAAGTTTTCTGCTAAGGTATTCCTAAGTTCAAAACAATCGTAGAAACGCATTGGAGCATGTAAAAGTGTCTTCGGATCAATTTACTATAGTGTTTG
>JAXQGS010001059.1:0-12157 GCA_037040325.1 Mucor sp. M7501 | reverse complement strand
TACTTCCATGTAAATTCCGCACCTGCTAGAGAAGCGTTCCCCTGCGGATTGTCTTTCTGTGTTTCCATATCAATCTTCCCTTCTTGACACAACAAGTCGTATCTTTTTTGTTGATGCAAACAAGACATCAGATGAATTGAACTATGGCTGCTGATAAATGAAAATAGTTACCTGTTGGCAGGAATATCAATCTTCAAAAGAGCTCTCTCAGACAAATGCTCGGAACTCTTGCTTCCCTCCTTTTCGGCAATCTCTCTTTCAGAAGTCTATACATGTGTCAGAAACAAACAAAAAAAAAAGAAGGTGGGTTAATCATCATGTAAATTGTTGCTTGCAAATCACGATATTCAAATCAAGTCGCTTCAGATGTTGAAAGGGTCAAAGTGATTGAATTGTGGTGATTTGCGTTGCTGAACTGTATCATGAAGCTTACATCCTCTTCGAGTTCGATACCGAAACGGAAACAAAGCTCAAAGAATTCTTGAGAGGCTATTGTGTACAAATGTGTTGGTTCAAGCTATACTGCATCTCGAGCGCTGTGTGTGTCTTACTGTAGTCTCTCTCAAGGGCTTCGAAGAGAGCCAACTTGTCGATGTTAACGGTAGGCATATTTAATTACTTTTGTCGTATTGGTCAAGACAAAAGAAGGTGTGTTGTTGAAACTGACAGTGAAAAAAATTATAGATGTCTCCTGTAGTGGCTTAGGATGGGATCCGTTACTGGAACCCAGCACTGTCAACACTGATCCCTCGCTGCATTGATGTATGCAGACTATACAGAGGTTATGTGGTCAGTTATAAAGAGACACTAGAAAATGGGATCCATCTCAAAGTAGCTCGTCGTCAGGATGTGCTCCATGTTGAGATTATTGATTGCAATTGCTCGTCTATATCGCAAGAACCAATTCATTGGATACGGCTTCATCTAGGTCGCCATAGCAACACTGGATTGAATATATTATGGATTACCAATAGCTGAATTTCTTTTGTTTTCTTTCTCTCTTGCACAATTCAAAGATCAAGCATGTAAGGTTTTCAATGGTATTTTATTTAGATTTATTATAAAGATGTTAATAGATAAATTATATCAAATAATTTAGAAAGGATGAAGAAGAGAAAAGGTTAGTGTTTTGATTTAGAGAGACGGGAGGTGTTACAAAAGGAGGGCATGGATTTAACAAGCCTTGACAAGCTTCCAGGAGCCCCAAGCAGGACCAGTGGGGCTAGGTGTTTCACCTTGAGTCCACCATTGAGCAGAGTAGACGTTACCATTGTAAGAGACAGTAGCACCACCATTGTAAGCGGTGGCAGCGTTCCAAGCAGCAACACCGCCACAGCCAGCACCAGAGGTAGGAGTAGCAGTAGAGGAAGAGGTAGTGGCAGTACCAGTGGTAGTACCAGTAGCAGTGGCAGTGGAAGTAGGAGCAACGGTACCAGTAGTGATGGGAGTAGGCTTAGGGTTTCCAGCAACCATGGGAGCAATAGCCTTCAAAAGTTCGCCATTGTCTTGTTCAATGGACCAGACAAAGAGACCAGCAAGATCCTTGCTAAGAGCGTGGTTGGTCTTGACACCAAGAGAGATGGGATCATCGTAGGAAATGAATTGCTTGTTGGTAGGGTTGTACAACCAAGGAGTTTGAGTAATGTTGTCAAAGTTACGGATCCAGGGAGAAGCAGCAGTGGTGGGAGAGGTAAGCAAGCCTTGAGATCTCATGTTGGTCCATCTCCAGACACCGGAAGCAGAGCTGGTGTCAGAGCTACAGTAAGGGTTGGTCCATGGACCGTCGAGAGAATCACCAAGAGGAGGGCTGGGAGAGACAGCAGGGTTGTATTGAGTAGTAGGGTTGGATGTTACAGTCAACGTTTGAGCACGACCATAGAAAGCAATACCGCCAGCAATCTTGTTGTAGGGGACACCAGCATCGTGCCACTTTTCAACACCTTCAGCCCAGCCGACGGGGTAACCAAATCCAGGTTGGTTATGGAAAGGAGAGTTGGGACCACTGGTGCTGTTCCAGGCACCATTGACATCGAATGACATGACATGGAAACGATCAATGTAAGGTACGAATGAAGAGACATCAGTAGCATCAGTAGCACCACCCCAAGGTGTGATGTGGACGGCCATGGTGATTTCCTTGTAGTTGTTGGGGAAGTTGCTGTTGAGAGCGGTACGGAGTTCCTTAACCAGAGTGTTGAGATTGGCAACATCGTTATCGTTAACATCATTACAACCAGCACCCTTGGCAGTGGGGTATTCCCAATCTATAAAGAGTTTCTCGGTTATTCACAAGCAGATTCCCTTGCAAACACGATGACAACACTTACCAATATCAACACCATCAGTACCGTACTTGGAGACAAAGTCCACGTTCCACTTGATCCAAGCAGCACGGTTAGAGGCAGAGGCTGCCATGGGAGAGAAGGCAGTACTTCCGGACCAACCACCTTCCAAACGTTAGCACAAGAGCAAGCAACAACAATGACAAGAGTACTTACCTACGGAGACCATGACCTTGGTGCCAGCAGCATGGGCCAAAGAGACGAGCTTGGGGAAACCGTATTGGACGTAGTCTGTATGTGTGTCAGTATCGAATCCCATGCTGATATTGGATCAGAACTTACCATCAAAGACACCGGAATCAGACCAGGTAGGAGTGGTGGCAGTGTTTTGGATGGCAAAAGCATAGTACTATCATATATGTCAATGAATTGAATCAAGCAAAAATAGTAGACATGACTTACAACGTGAGTATACTTTGTGAAATCAATCATGGAAGGAGTATAGCGACCATAGAGCCAGTTGGGAAAGTAACTAATGAACCATTGTTAGCGCCTAGTTGAATTGGTTTAATTCGTAATGAATGTATACCCAACAATGACCTTGCCATTAGTGGCACGAGTAGTCAAGCCAGTAGGGGTAGCGGTGGAGCCGTCAAACAAGCAGAGAGCAGCAGCAGCTACAGTGACCAAGAGAGTACTGAATTTCATTGTATTAAAAGAGTAAGGAAAGAGAGAGAGAGAGAAAGTGGATGAGGAATAAGACAGAAATGTTGATTGAACCAGCTCTCTTTTATATTGTTTTGTTGTTATTGTGCACACACACACATAAACACTCACGATAGATTTGAATTCTCATTAAAATAGCAGCAGAGAGGGTCTCTATCTTACTATCATCCAGGGTCAAATACTGTGTGTAACTCTTGTTAATTTCATGCTTTGATTTGTCGTAACACAATGGTAAATGCAATAAGATGGCAAATGTTGATCAATTTGATTAAAAAGCACCATCTCTGCAGTTCATTTGAGATGGACACTGCTCTATAAACTGCATAGCAATGAGTCTATAGAACAGCTTGAACTCACTTTTACTGGGTACAATCCACGGAATCATGCATTTAAATCAAAGATGTGTAACCTACATATGAAATGCAAATTGATATTATACGTAAGCAAATGAATTATTCAACAGTAATCTTCCTGATAGCAGACTATACAAGTGTATTTTCATTCCTTCCGAGGTACCATTGTTTGTCAACGATGTGTATCTGCATTCCATGTGTTTCTAGTGAATAAACAAATGACTAATGCAACAATTCAGGCATGTCGAGTAGACCCTGTTTCCCTTGCAAAAGAACCCTTTTTGACCTATACTCGACTAGTATGTCATCTATCTGGTACCACACAGATACCCACACGCATTTAAGCAAGATGGATACAGCTTAGATAATTCTTATATACAAGTACCACATCAACCATGTTTTATCATGCAAACAGTTTCAGCAGTATTATATAACAACTAGACTTCTTTATAAATCAGTCATGCGCGCGCAGTTGGGGTTACAGCCGTGGAAACAATGGGTCGTACTCTCGATCGATCACTATAGCCAAGGTAACCTTACACTCGTATTGGTTCTCTCGGTTGCATCCTCTTATATAATACACTGTGCTTGGTTACTATTGTACCTGCGAAATTTCCTGCTCTGTACACGATAGCATCACTGATACTGCACGTTTGAAAGAATGGAATTACTCTGTATATCTCTAGTAGTTATATGAATAACGTATCCATAGAAAGGATGCAAGCGCTTCGTGTCAATCCAGATTAAAGCCTGAAAAATGGGATTGGCAGGCTAGAACCAGCCAATATAACGGTAGATTACGTTGTGTATCGAGGGCAAGCACGAATAGACGTCAAGGAATCTCTCTATCCTTGGATAAAAAGGGGTTTAGATTCACATTACATTATACAATCTCGTGAAATAAATGCAGTTGCACAGAACCCGTAAAATGGTCCCTGGGTAATAAAAGGGGTTGTATGTTCCTGAATCAGATATCGTACTTTGACGAATTTCATGACATAATTTGTATTTGTTTACGCTTGCAAAAATGGTTATATAAAATTCAAGTTGTTTTGAATTCACATGTTTCATGCCGAGTGACATGTCTCTATCAAGGAATGAATTCATAGAGTCAACTGTATCAAAAGTATATCACATTTTAGAAAATAAATGACATGAGGTCTTAATTAATTACGAATGGCTAATCGCTAAAGGTGCTGGGATGTGTAATCCTGAGCTGCTCAATTGTGTCATTGAGCCGTTTGAATTTGCTACAAAAGCCTCGGGAGGATTTCATTGCTATCATAGAGGTTTTCAATGCTGACTCTAGTGATGATAAAGTTCATATACACTGCATTTAGCCTTCCAAACTTTGTTACGGCCAAGATTAAATTACAGAGGCAGCACATGGAGTAACGTTGCACATCCGATCAAATAATGTGTCGGTAAATGTATGCAATGCTCTACAGGTCCGAAGACGCAAACCATATTTATTGCAAGAAGCAAAGTAGGTTGATACTGACTTGGCTGAAAGCGTTGTTATCCAAGCAAAAAGTGCCTTGTTTGTAATTGAAATTATGCGCATAAACAGCATGTAGGCATTGGTACCGTTCAACCTGTATGATAGGCAACATTTGTCAAGGAACCAATTGAACAGAGCATTAAATAATTTATTTGTATGACTCTCAAATATCATGTTTCAAAATAAAGCAGCATGCAATTAGAACCTACAGAATGACACCGGCAGAAATTGAGCGTAGCTAAAGCAATTAGACGTCTACAGTGTCTTTTACTATACAAAAGGTGGTTTCCAGGGCAAAAAAACAACAGCCTGTGCTGAGATTGAATTTCAAAGGTGGTGGTTCCAACTGGTCCTCTGGATCACAAAATGGACATCCCAAAACCTTTCAGGGGCAATTACACAAGATTCTTCTACTTGAACATCAGGTATTTCTCTACTCTTTTGGATGTAAAATTGAACGAGGAATCCGATGGTGTTAATTTCATAGCAATCTCTTTAGTCTGTGGTGAGTAACTGCCAAAAAATGCAAAACACGTTTTGGGAAGAAAAATCTAAATCCCGCATAATAAACTGCCTGGAAAACACTTTTACATGCTCCAATGCGTTTCTACGATTGTTTTGAGCATAGGAACACCTTAGTAAAAAACTTCGTTTTCGAGGTGAAAACGTCCATCATTCAAAATCATCAATTTTTCCCTTGCTAGTACAAGGCAGAAATCGATGGTCAACTCGATCCCCAAAAAGTTGCAGAAAAGTGATCCCTAAGCTAATGTCAGGTCGTAGAACACGATTGCGCCTGTTTCGAGGCAGGGATTGCGCTTTGTTGGCGAGATACAAGCGATTCAAACCCTTGATTTTACAGTGGTAAATACATTTGAGGGCTGCTCACTTCAAAAAGCGCAAAATTTCTATAGGATTTCTGCACAGATTTACCCAAAAAGCGTACCTAATGCCCACAATCGATGAAAAAACTGTTTTTTTAGCAGGTATCGGATCGATTGACTGGCATTGTGTCATTTGAGGGATGAGCGAAAAGGAAGATGTCTCTCACCCGACTCTGACATAGCTTCTCTTTACTGTAAGAAACCACATATCGTTCAACAAGTAAACAAAATTGATTCAACATTGCATTAGAACGAACCAAAGTGGACTTTTTTCACCATAATTTGGGGTGGGGGTGGATTACAGCTCGTTCACTACGTATAATTATTACATCTGATCATGTAAGATAGTAAATCAAGTTCCAGCCTTTATTTCATACCACTATAATACATCAAGCAGCTGTGCACGGCGTCAAGCTTGTCTTGATGGTTCTACTAGGATATTCTTCTAGTAAGGCTTCGAATTCAAGAGACTTTTGAGAGAGCAGTGCTGCTGTATTTGCTAGAGGTAGCGTTGACTTGTTAGTACTGCCCATCAATGGAAATAGACGAAGCATTTTTCTAAATGTACTTTTCTTGCTGGAGGTAGATGAGATAATGGAGGACGATGAGGACGATGTATAAGAGGAGAGTGCTGTCATCGTACTATGAGTGGATAACTGAGATGTAGATCGGTTTAAGAGGGGGCGCTTGCGATGAGTAAACATGCTCTGCAAAGATGACAATGATCTTGATCGAGTGTGCTGTTCAATCTCTACGTTTTTTGGTGCTTGTTGATGCGATTTTTCTTGTTTCGCTGTAATTGATATATCCGTATCTGTAGCAGGTATGGCTCTTGAGGGTTTCTGGATGTTTGAGAAAGCTTGATCTCGTTTATTTCTTAGCATGGCAGTCTATACAGTGGATGTAAATGAGAAAGAAAGCACATTTATACCCAAGTCAACAACACAATAGCTTCGCCGATGAAATGAAGTGAATCCCGTTAAATTAACAATTGGTTTCAGTCTGATACCAATGGCACATTCTTCTTTATATTAGTTTATTGATATTACATAGATCATGATATTCTCAATGATAGAAATAGGTTAGATACTACCGCAATCGCAAGATTGGTAGCAATACACGCCGGGCCCTATCCATCAATGTTAGTATAGGTAAATGGCAATTAGTTTTATCAAGCTTACCATACAAACCAACACAATCAGCATTTGTGCGGCTAGTGATTCCAGTTAGTTCTTTTCTGTACATTTTGCTTTATGAATAACATGTCCTTACCATTCACAATATCTTTTGTTATAATTGCTACTTCGAGTAAACCCTGCGGCTAATCCGACGATAATGATAATAATCACCAGACAGCATAGGCATGAGGTTACACGTCTTCTTAGAGCTAGTTTGCGATTATCTGGTGGAGAGTAGAACTGTGCGACTGGATTGACGCGATGAGACTCTTGTTCTAATGGCGGTGGCGGATATGATACAGGTGGTGGAGGTGGTTGGTAGTAGGTTTGTCCTGGAAGCGTGTCTTCATGATAAGCTGGTGGTGGTGCTGGTGGAGGAGGGTATCCAGTAATGTTGTTGTTGTTATTGGTTGCTGATACATAGCCTGGCACTAATTGACAGATGAGTATGAGATGTTATGCATTAGAGCATATCTTGCTTACCTCCTCCTGCTGAACTCATCTGTACAAAAAGCGAGAAAAGATTCTCAAATTGAACCCGCTCTCTCTAATCCAGAATCCCACAGAGTGTTGCTATATTTATCCGAGACATTTTATCGAAAAATTGAATTTTTCATTTATTATGTATTAAAAGTAAGAAAAAAGAGATGGATGAATAGGTCATCATTGCTACAATGATAGGAAGAATTAAGCTACAATAATCATGGTAAACATAATGGCAGCAAGTGTAACAGGAACACCAACACTGGTGACACTGGCCAAACTTCCGGGTTGTTGAGGCTGATTGGGGAAGGCAGTAGGGACACCAGTAGCAGTGAAGACCTGAGTGTAAGTAGCAGTTACAGTAGCAGGGGCGCCGGGAGGGTAATAAGCAGTGGATTGACCAAAGGTAGGTACAGGCCAGCCACTGGACCAGGTGGAAGAAGGATGGCTGTCATGATCCCGATCATTGTTGTCATGATCCCAATCATTGTTGTCCCAGTCATTGTCATTGTCCCAATCATGATCGTCCTCATCCTTCCAATCTTCATGATCGTCTTTGTCGCAATCCTTGTGGTGGTGCTTGGCAGTGACTTGAGTTGCAATGAGGCAGACAACAAAGACCATGAATAAAACGAGCTTAGTAGTAGACAATTTCATGTTTGATAGTTGGTTTCTTAGTTTGAGTGTGTTTGATAATAATAAAAAACAAAATGAAATCAAAAATCAGGTCCATTTTTATATGAAATGGATGCGTTTAGCACATCTGACAAGGCAGAATGTCGACTCTGTCATCATCCGGCATGGTTACCGGTGGTTGGGCAGTAGTTGATGTATGAAATTACAGCATGCTGCATGGCTCTGGGAGAAGAAGCCACTTGTAGTATACAATATTGATCTCGACTATACATTACATAAGGGAGCCTCCTTGACTGATGACAATGATGATTAAACCAATGCTGATATATACTACATTCGTCGTCTTACTCCTCCTATTTGCTCTCTATTTACTACAAACGGGTTGTCATCATACGGCGTTATGCAATTCGCACTGTTGTTGTCATCTTTCATGTCAGATCAATTCATTACTGTAATATTTGCATAACGTTGTATATGTACGTGCTCACTGTTAGCAGTGGTATTATTTTGCAAGGAGGCAAACAGACTACATGCACGCAAAACATCACATGCTGCTCACTTTATTATGCTGCTATCTATTGTTCATACATTTGCATATTCTGTATACTCGTGCCCTAGTTGATTCTCTTTTTGTAGTTTGCCCATAATCCTTCCCGCAAAACGAATTTCTGGACCTTGCCTAAAATGTGTATCAACATGTGTGTGAGTGATTCCATCGTACCTCCCCTACATGAGGCATTGTTTCATTAAAATATCCTTACCAGTACTAAGAGATACATAGATTGTCAAGATAGTAGTAGTAAGTATCGTGCTGTGCAGCAATTGACCTCATCTTCATCTTACCTCGTTTTTGGAATCTCCTTTGTAAACACAATTTTGGCGGGACACTATGTAGAGTCGTTGCGTGTTATCATCAAATCCCTCTTGGCATCATGCTGGGTCACACTCTACCTTGTAACCTGCCAACGAGTTTCTACAATGATCGATAACAGCAGATTCAGTCAATTCTCTATTCTTTTTGAGCACAACGAATGCAACTGGTCTTTCGCCCCATTTATCATCAGGTCCAGCAACGATAGCACTGCAATAAGCAAGCATCAGTAAACGAACCTATTCCATGTATGCAAACCTAACAACATTACCATTCTGATACTTGGTCTAGTTGCACAATGACACTCTCCACCTCAATGGAGCTGATGTTTTCGCCTCCAGACACAATGACATCTTTGCTACGGTCCACAATCTCAATAGAGCCATCAGGATGTCTAACAGCAAGATCGCCCGTCCAGTAGACACCATGCCTGAATGCCTTTTTGGTCTCTTCAGGATTCCTGTAGTATCCCTTCATCACAAGGTTGCCAGTAAAGCAAATCTCTCCCACTTCTTTTCCGTTGGGATTGACGTCCTTGGCTGTTTGTGTATTCAGCACTCGAATCTCATCTGATGTGACGATATTGTAGCCAGGTCGGGCGAGTAGTTTGGCTTGTTCTTCCTCTTCGTACTGCGCTAGTGTAAAGTGATCATAGGTCAACACAGCAGGCCCTAGTATCCAATGGTATATGTTAGCTCTCTTGCTATTTGGCAGTACACATGGCTCTCCTTTTATTCTACCATAGGTCTCGGTCAAGCCATACACTTGTGTGGGCTTCAGGTTCAATGCCTTCATACGACGAATCAAGGTGCTCGACAAAGCAGAGCCTACAGAATGCAAATGATATGAATCCCTTGTATGCATGCATTGAATCTATACAACAACACTAACCTCCACTATACGCATTCACCGAATGACCTAGGCGAACAGCATCTTCATGATTACATATTTCATTCTGGACTGTAGGCGCACCATTGTAATGAGTCACTCCATGCTCTTTCAACAGCTTCCAAATAAGCGTATAGTCCAATTTGTTCAGCATGATCTGGGTTCCTCCTACAGCAACAATAGCCCAAGGGAAACCCCATCCATTGCAGTGAAACATGGGCAAAGTCCACAAAAATACAGTCGTAGGCGAGAGCTGATCATGGATGGCCATACCCAATGCCATCATATAAGCACCGCGATAAGTCACCATGACGCCCTTGGGCTTGCCTGTGGATCCAGATGTGTAGTTGACAGAGATAACCTCGTTTTCATCCGCGACTGTGGGGAAATCATTCCAGCCCAGACCAAGGGACTGGTGCTTGCTCAGCATCATTTCATAGGGATCTTGATCTACGTTGTCTGAATCAGAGACCTCAATCAGTGTCAGGTGGGACGCTTGCTTTGTTTGCTCTGTAAGACGATCCATCAGCTCTGTTTGCACCATCAACACAGACACGCCGGAATGGTCAGCAATGTACTCGATTTCCTTTGCAGCAAGACGGGTATTCATTGGCACACTAATGGCACCAATGGCGGGTATAGCATACTGGGCCTCTACAAATGCAGGAATATTCTGACACAGAATGCCTACACGATCACCAGGCTTGACTTGATACGTGTCCATCAGTACATTGGCCAATGTCTTGACTCGTTCAGACAGTTGCAAATAGGTGAAGCTTTTTTGTCTATGAATGATGGCGGTTTTGTGAGTGTACACCATAGCGCTTCGAAGCAGAAAACTCAATGGATCCAACTTGGAGATGTAAGGCACCTGATCCTGTCTTCTTTGAATGCGTACTATGATTTAAAGACGTTAGTCGGGAAGATCTTTTGTGTTTATATGCCAACAACGCACATGATTCAAAGTGAGGGTGTTCATCTGGATTCAAATGATGCTTGATGGTCTCTAGGCGCTTCTTTGCTGTATTGACAGTGGACATGATGCTTTTGGATAGATGAGTAAAAAAAACAGGAGAAAAATGTTATTAAATACCTTCATGTGTGTGATTTTTAAACTTACTTTCCCAGGATTTGTGCAACTGTGATGAAGAAAGCTTCACCTTTGAATCACAGCAGCATTGAAGTGTATTTTTTTAGGAGTGGGTTGTTAAACGTTTAAAGCGTGCCTTGCATCTTTTGCTAGCAGTGGCAACTTTATCATGCTCATGCCTAGCGCGCCAAAGAAGTAAACAACCAGCTTTACAGCCTGTATTACTGATCTACATTAGTGTGCCTTACACTGCATTGTGCACAGCGTAGATAGATCAATCAGAGTAAATGTGTTTGATTAGTAGTAGTATGGCAATGCTGCTACACCCGTTTCGAGACGCCTAAACCTTTCCTTTTCTTTTGTGTGAGAAAATGATAAAAGTTTAGTCAGTCAGTGATACAGGAGATTGGCACAACTTTTTTTTTTTCTCATGTTGCAATTGTATCAAGACGTAATTGGATTTATAAGTGCTGCGAGTTTTTGCAGGCCCTGTTTAAACGTCTTGTTCGTTGTAAATTTCAAATTTGTGTGTATTTGGCTAGCAACTAAGTAGGTTTCCGGATAAATGTATCATACAAGTGCAATAGGAGGCATTGGATAGCATCGCTCATACGTAAATCAATTAAAGAGCAACTGCCTGTCGAGATAAGCTCTATCATACAATAAGTATACATAGAATAACATTTTCTGCATAAACTTGCAGCTTCGTGATGCTTTTGGGCCAGGCATGTGTCATGATTAAAGTATTCTAAAACACTAACTTCAAGTACTGGTGGTTGCCTGTCAAACCCTCTTGGTCATACCTTGCTTGGATGTTGTGCGCGAAAAGGTCAAAAAAGCTTCACTGCGCATTTTACAACAAAGGGGAAATACTTGTTACAAGTGCTATAGTGATGCTACAGTGCTCATTTTATTACCATTATATGTTCACTTTGAGAGCTTCCTAAACATCAAAACGGATACTCAGTTGCTGCATTGGTTGTTCACCAATTAAGCTTGTGAAATATAATGCAAACGCTGCAAAAAGTTTAGCGTTTGGACGCTTTTATTCCAACAACTGTCAAATTAACCCTGGATGCCCATTATGTTTATTTTGCTCCCCTTTGTTAGGCCTACAAAATGAGCCCGCGTTTGAGCCCCTCCGATGCTTGCTTCACAAAATCGTTTTTTCCACTGCCAAATTGAAGTTTACAGTGGCAAAAACACGTTTTTCTTTAATAAAATCATGAAAACATCCATGTGGTGCTCAAGTGTATGAAATAAAT
>JAXQGS010001058.1:0-12112 GCA_037040325.1 Mucor sp. M7501 | reverse complement strand
TTTTTTTTCTTCACTTGCTTGCACTGATCTATTAGAGGACATAAGTAAATGCTCTCACTGGAAGTGTGTATCCCTCTTTTGGCTAATCACCAAGAGTTGCGGCCATCCACCTTTTGGAAGCACTCGAATTTACTCGAGGCCTCTGACCTGGATTCTTCGGGATTAGGGTGTAGTGGGGTTAGGCTTGCAAGGGGGTTTAAATTCCCTCCCTTCGGGGCAAACAATGCAATGTAAATGAAAAATTCAAAAAATAGAAATATCTCTGTTATTACTTTATCATGGAAGGTTAATATTTAACCATGCATAGTGTTTCTCCTTTATGTCACATTTTCTAATAAAACTCTTTGTGCTCATTTACTGCGCCATGTTATCTATTCCTTGAAAAAGTCCCTTTGTCTTGTTTTCCATATCGACTACTATACAAACATCAAAGGAGTTCACGATCCATCTTGTGGCATTGCACGGGCCAGCAGTGAGATTCATAATCGCCCATCATCTTGAATAAACCTACAAAGGGATTCATTCTGTACATCATAGTTTGTAACAGTCGCATAATAGCTCCTGGATGCAAATCAGGATTGACAGCGACATCAAAGATGTAGAATTGTGCCAACCTTAGAAGAAGCGTTGCCAAGAGCAGTGTCAGCTTTCAAATTTTCTTGTTGGATAGTCTCCAGGACATGATGCTTCCTCCTGTCTTTTTGCTTTCACGGTAGATCAAACTACAGCGATTCACAAAGGCAGAGAATGCTAGTTGACATGCGATGCAATCAGACCTAAAAAATTGATAATGCAAATGTTGCTTCCAACGTGCGAGATGGTTGCTTTTAGCCGAGGAATAGATGCTCTGGAGCAGCAATGTATGTATCAGCTTGTTTGAATCTGATACTGCTCTGTGTGGGATAAAACAACAACATCAACTGTGCGCATTGGGTGTAATTTTATAGAGAGAGAGAAAAAAACAGCTCTATATCACCCTCTTTCTTTCGCTCAACAATCACTTTTTTCTATGACTACGACTACAATATCTTCTTTACCCAAAGAGCTGTTGTTCTCCATCTTGAATCACATTGATTCCGTGGCCCAATTAGCACAATGCCGTCTCACTTGCAGTGGTTGGAATGACACGGCAGCGACAGTGATGTTTGGCAAAAAGATCACCATTGCAACAGAAGACCAAGCCATCCAACTACAAAGGCACTTGTGTCGAGACCCAAGCAAAGTGTCCCTGATCAGACATTTGCATTTCCAGCTTTCAGACTACCATCTGCCTCCAGCCCTCGAACAGCTTTTGCCCTTGGTCATCACACCCAAGATCCAAAGGCTCTCTGGTTTTGTAAAAAGCGACACATTCTTTTCCACCTTGCTTGCCATTGCTGATAAAACACGCTCAGAGGAGGACTTTGATCAATTGGAGGATATACCAGCATACACTGGCCAGAACAAGGACATTGGCGACAAGGTCTACCTCAGGTTCAAGAGTGCCATACACAGCTTAAGGATGCAAATAGCTACTGCAACTCCTGGCTCCTCTATTATTCATTGGGAACAGTTGTTGGATCAGTACCCGAATCTCACCGCATTTACGCTCAAATCAGTTCCCATCCAATTCAAGGAGTTAGACGCTGTCATTAAGCGATGCCACCACTTGAAATCACTCAGCTTGGAAGGCATTGATCATGACGGACCGAGCAATGTGGAAAGAATGTCAAAGGAGCAGCTTGTCGGCTGGGCGACTCGTCATGTGGACAAGGAAGGATCTTTACAGACCATCAACGTCAATGAAACGGCATTTTATCCTGAATTCTTTGAATATTTGCAGTTCAAGTATCCCAACGTGTCTACTGTTTCCATTGAAAAGAAAGTTTGGTGGCCAGCGCACGATATCAACATGTCAGTGATGGACGATTTCTACCGTGTCCTGGATGCCTTCAAGACAGTAAGCCAGAAACAAATCAATTTGCTTTTACCCAGTTATTTTCAGGCTGAACGTGGTAACGAATTTGCTGCTGCTCGACAGGAAGACATTAGGATCAATGCAACGGTAGCCCAGGGTCAGAATCGATGTCTTATGACCATCAATTGATGAGATGATAGGGTGTAGTACGATTGTAGTAGTATTAAAAAAGGTACACACAACACCACCATTTTGTTGGGCCAATAAGCAGCAAAAGCTCCCCTTGAATAAAAATTGGTTGTGTAAAACCTTCCTCCTCCTCCTTTCTTCTTTTCTTTCTTTTTTTCATCTAAACCACTGTTTATCAAAAGAAAGCCAAACTGACGGCAAAAAGCAAACAAGCATGTCAGCAGCAGCAGCAACAGCAACAGAAGACGGTAAGTTCCCTTGGATGCGAACACAAGACACACACAAGAGACTGAGTGGTATAATAGCAACAGTATTAAAGACACGACTCGAAGAATACGAGAAAAAGTACAAGGAGGAGCACGCACAATTGGTCAATTTTCAAAAGAAACTCACACAAGCAGGTACTCATCTAAAATCATTGGCACAAGAGAATGCGAAATTAAACAAATCTTTGACGGATCAAAAGAACCAACTCGACGAGAAAGATGATCAGCTCAAACAACTGCAACACAAACTGCAAAACACAGCACAAGGACACCAAAAGGAGATCAAACAGCTGGTCGATATCTTGGAAAACATGATGGACGAGGGCGAAGCAGGAGGAGCAGCACCACCTTCCACCACGGCGCCTGATGTCTCTACCTCCACGCTGTTGGACAGCTATGTCAAGTCGGTGCAAAAACGCTTAAACACGTCGGCCAAGCAACAGAGTCAAAAGAAGCCCAACAAAGGTAAAACCTACTAAAGGGGAAAAAAAAAGTGATGGGCACTCAAGTAAGCTTTTGGTCTAGAAAATGAGGCGCTGCAAGCACACATTAGCAAATTAGAGCAAGAAATCAAAGGTAAAGTGGCAATAGGAGACAGACATTCGATGGGGGAGCAGTAGGCTAATCTCCAAGACAGACTTGAAAAAGACGGACCCTGTCGAGACGATTCAACAAAGTTTAAGCAGCATACTCGACGACCCGGAAAATGGGATTATCGACAGCTCGGTGCCTCCCTCCATCTTGCTGCCTCTGGAACAAGTTCGAAGCACTCTACAAGAACAGCAAGAGCAAATCAAAAACGCACACCAAAAGCACACGGTGGAGCTGGAGGAAGCTCAAAAGGACCTCAAGCGACAGATGACACAACTCAACATGACCATCAACGAGCTGAATGAGGAAAAGGAGCGTGCCGTGAATGAAAAGGAAGAAATCTCGGGCCAACTGGAACAGCTCGGCGCACTGGAGACGCACATCAAGGATTTGGAGGCGAAACTAGCCACCGCTGAGAAGGAGAGAAAGGAGAGCCAAGACAGAGAAAAGCAGCTCTCCAAGGAGCATCAATCCTTGTTGGGCAAACTATCTCATATCAAGGAAACACTGACGCCTCGATTGGAGCAAGACAAGCAGCTGAGACAAAAAGTGAGCGAACTCACGCAAGAGCTGGACAGCACGCGTCAAGCACTGGAACAGAGTCGATCCGACATGATGTTGCGCGACCAAGAAGCATCACAGCAAATTGAAAGCTTGGATCAGGAAATCACACAGCTGACTCGCAAGCTGGAAAACGTGCAGCAAGAGAGGGAGGAGTACGAAGCCATGGCGATGCAGCTGGACGCTGAATGCAACCAAGTGCGTGAACAGCTAAAGGCAAGTCAATTGGAGCTCTCTCAGCTCAAATCACGCATGGAGACCGAGAAACTGGAACACGAATCTGAAAGGGCGAGTCTGGCCAATCTGCAGACAGTGCTGGAAGAGTTCCAAGCAACCAAGGACGCCGAGATGCAAGCCGCTGTAGAGCACATTGAGAGACAGCTTTCCGTAGCCAAAAAATCATGGGCTGAATACGAGGAAAGAGCGCATGTTGCTGAAGCCGCGCTCGCAAAGTACCGGCAAGACGTAGGCAAAACTCAAAAATACGAGCAAGACATCAAGGAAAAGAACCTGCTGATTGGCAAACTGCGACACGAAGCCATCATTTTGAATGAGCACCTGGTGGAAGCCATGCGAAAGCTAAAGGAAGAGACCAGCGAAAGCAACGTGGACAGGCAATTGATCACCAACTTGCTGGTGGGATTCTTGATGGCGCCCAGAGGAGACCGCAAACGATACGACATCCTGACCATTATATCCAACGTGCTGCAATTGACAGAGGAGCAAAAGGAGCAGATTGGCTTATCCAGACCCAAGCATGGCACATCCCCAGGTGGCGGCAGTAGTAGCACAACAACAGCATTCAGCCCCATCACGTCGCCTGTATTAGACAAACCACCACAAAAGGAATCATTCACTGATGCTTGGATCTCATTTTTGCTAAAGGAATCGAGTCCCCTTAGAAGAAACAGATCTGCAGTGACATTATCCAATACCACCAAAGATGATGACAGCATTGATTTGTAAATAATAAAGAAATCAAGCGTGTTGTGCTTGCAGCGTGTTGTGCTTGCAGCATGTGTGCACGGATTTGCTGTTTTTTATTGATTATATAACTTTGTTGAGGGTAGCAGTAATAATAGAAATAGAGTAATAGTAATAGTAGTAATAGTTGGTGTATAATAAGGGGGGTTCAAGGGGGTAACTATAAAAAAAAATATGGTATTAATGTGGGTGATATCTAAGTGCATGTATATACTAGAAAGAAGATTATAATTCAACAGGAGCAGTAATTGATAATTGTGTGGCGGATCGAATCACCTCGGGTCTGTAGGTATCTGGTTCTTTGACAGGACTTGAACAGTCAATTTCATCGTCTTCCATGACAGGCGTTCGAACAAGACGTATGCTATCGCTGCCGGATGGACGACGAGAGGAAGGTGGAGAGGACAATCGCTTCATTTTGATGGGTGTAGTAGTAATTGCAGATACTTTGGGTGGTGGTGGAGCTGTTGTTGCTGGCGATGGAGGAGACGATGTCGCGGGCTTTTTCAATGGTGTGTTGGATGAACATGAGGACGAGGAAGGAGATCCAGAGGTCTCTGATTCTACACAAGAAGAAAAATGAATAAACCATATTTTCACAAAGTAAAGCCCACAGATACTTTACTTATAGCTGTGGCATCAGGAGGTTCTACCCATTCAGTCGGTATAACACATGGGAACATGGTACCTAACTTTGCTGCCCGATTGATCCATCCAGGAGCTTGTTTGCCTGTCAGTCGCTTGCAAAGATCCTCAGAAAAGTGATTGCAGTTTCTGTAGGCGGTGGGGTTAACATCCATCTATTATATTACTGTTCTGGGAAGGAGCAGCGTTTACCTCGTCAATAATTTGTAGGACGTGCCTACGTATTCCTTTGATATCTCTTGCAACACTTTGTCCACTTGCTGCTGTGATAGATTGGTGTATCCCATATTGATCGATTGTCTATAGAAACGATCCATGAGTATCTTATTGCTTTCAAGTAGACGCTTCTTCTTACTTGAACAACAGCCCTTGAGGGCCAATCTTGGGCTGCACCATAAACACACCTGTAACGTGCTCATAGTCATGTCCTCCAAAACAATACTCATGTTCTCCAATTTCAATTCCGGAATGATAAATACCTAATTTAAATCTTTGGGTTAACAGCTCTCTGTATTGCCAGTGTCTGATTTATGATCCTAAATGTTACCAATGCCCAAACAGTAGCCAACATTTGTAATAAATCCAGGCTGCAGCTATACACACATAGTTGTCATGTCAATCACCTGGATCTTTTTGCATTTGCTATTTTTTTCAGTTACCATATCATAGACGTTTAAAACAACTACATAAAAAAAAAAAAAGAAATCAGCGATCTGTGTGGGTGTGCAGCAGCAGCTACAAATCAAGCATTTATACAAATTTTACTTTTACGCTTTTCTTGCTCTGAATCAACCTCGGTTTTATTGAATGCATTCCGTATCAAATTAAACATCACACTTGACAAAAAAAAAATGAGAATAAGGAAGAGAAAAGGAAAGAGGGAAAAAAATGAGGAGGTGAGTTTAATCATCATATCACACAACAACCCACACCACCAAAAGCCTATACGGCGGAGATGAACTACAGACAATCTCTGATATTACTGTTTGATCGCTTTCCTTGGGCTTGATTGCTTTTACAGTGCAAGTAACGCATCATTGTTCATTCGCATACTGTAGATCAAAGAGCCTGTATCATGGCTCTGATGTATATCAAGGAGAGATGCAAAGTATATACTTGATGCAGAATCAACTTGATGTGCCTATTAATAGAAGGAAGACAGATAAATGAGTTGAAATGTCTTGTTATCAAAAGCGGAAATGGAACATTAGACGATCAAATTGCCTTCATTTGTCGCCATCATGTCTTGCAGCATTTAAAAGCATGCAAGCCAGTGATCCAGCATGATGTGCAAGGTAAAGTGCCTTGTTTGTATTGAAAGCCACGTACGTACCTGATCTCCATTCGCAGAGAGATCATAAAAAGTCCATTTTTAGGAGTTTGTATCGAACTGTCGGATCGCATACGCAAGAAACCCCAATAATCTTGTCCTGTAGCACCTCTTTTCTCGTGTACTCTTTGCAAGTTAATGTGAATATCCATTATTGTATATACTCGAGCCAACTTGCGATGCATGTATACTGACTGGAATTACATTGACAACTCTAAATATCACATCCTACCCGACAATCATGAACCCATAAGTGGTTTGAATGCGCCCTTTTTCAGCCAGCAACTTTATAAAAGCCTCATCTCTGTACGAGAGCAAGAGATTCCATTGTGATTGATAGTAAATATCGCAGAATTCAATAGTTCTAGGCGCGTATTTCTCGTCACCTATAACCAATGTTGCCCTTGATGTTGATGTTGAGTTTCAGATGTTAAACATTGGACCACTTTTCTGCTCATCTCTAGCTAGACATACACTGTGAATTCAACGACGACAAAAGAGAGTGTAGCTTCAAAAAAAAAACAGGTACCAATTTCATTCGCACTCTTTGACGTTCATATATACCCATTTGCTTCTTTCTCTCTCTAAATACGTACCTTGATCCAATTCAAAGTCCCATCCGTTTGTCAATTTTGCTCGAAACTTCTATACGATTTCAAGAGGAGTATCATGATCAAAAAAAGCACAAATGTGTATAAACATGTATAAAAAAAAAAGAAATTTTATTAACTATTAGTGAAATTGAGATGTGTTGTATATAGATGTTTGTGTGTGTGTGAGTGTATATGTATAATGTCCATGCCTTATTTCTTGACAGTAGTTGCTCCAGCAGCAGCATCGGCCTGTTTCTTGGCAAGAGCAGCCTCTTGTTTAGCACGCATGATGGCAGCATCACTAGTAACAATTCCCCCAATGGCCATTACTATACATTGCCCGTATGTCTCTCATCCTCCCCAGCTTGGCACACTTACCTCTCCTTCTTTTGATTGATGCTTTGTCCGTTCAAATTCGACTTGCCCTTTTGTTCCTTTTCCTTCTTCTTCAAGTTCTTTGCACGAGCTTGTTCTCTTTGATTACCACCTGTTTGATAAAAAAGACTGCTTAATGAAATTTTACTCTTTATGGCAAACATGGATTACTTGATGTGTGTCTCTACTTACGAGCCATTGTAGGAGGTATATGTGTGTTGTAGGAAGAAAAAAAGAAGAAAAAAGAAAAATTTAATTTTTTGGGAGGCCACCTTCTTTAAATAATTGTGTGTGGTGCTGGTGGTGCTGGTGGTGGTGAGAGAAGACGAGCCATCGGAATTTGTTTGCAAGGGGAGGAGGAGGAGGAAGCCCTTTTTGTTCAATCATGCAATCCATTGGTTGCCATGTAGATCAGTTTACGTATCTATAGATACACATTGATGTGTCATCTGCCATGTTTGGTATGATGCCATCTTGCAATGTGATATACAAGCATGTATCGAATCTTTAAGGATGGCATGTTTGATTCAATCGGCGAAGAACGAGCCATAGCAACATGTCTACGATGGGTTTGAGCCTTTGATCCATGCATTCATCGTGTTGCGATGTATAACATGTACCTCACATTAGATTAAAACAACTGATTAATCAACTCTACAAATCCTTGCTCTGATATTCATGCGGATGCCATCACATTTGTGAGCGATTCCCAACCTGGCGGTACATTGGCCACTCATTTGAGGCCCTGTTGTGACCTTGCAAACTCTCGGGATCCCCTCTCAAACAACCCCGTTGGAAATCATATTTTTTATTTTCTCTACATCTTGACACCCTTCTCCACACTTTCAATATCATGTCTTTAAGATCAGGTATATAGATATGTTATGTTTTCGAGAGAGAGGCTTTCAACTAACCAAAACATCCATATATCTTGTTGCAGTCAGCAGCACACTTGTCCGTAATTTGAAGCCTGTCAATGCCACCAGACTTGGTTTCACCACCCCCTGTTTGCGTACTTGTAAGTAGTGACATGAGCTGACAGTGTACTTGTATATTCAACATTATTATGTCCTAGATGCCACTGAAAAGAAAGCAGCAGCAACAGCAGCAGTTCATCCTCCCAGACGTACCTTTCTCCACAACAAGTACAATGACATTATTGAAAACAACCGAGTCGTCTTTATCTTTCAACACAACAATTTGACTGTCAAGGAATTCACTCACATCAGACAACAATTGGGCGAATTACCCGGTGGATCCGCCTTGCCCAAGCTCACCGTGTTGAAATCAGGCGTCTTCTCTGCTGCTTTGCGCGAGACTAAATACGCCAATTTGGAGCCCTTGGTGAGTGGACCTACCTGCGTGTTGTCCACCAATGTAGCAGATGCAGAAAACCCTGATTTGCTAAAGAAATCTGTCGAGTTATTAGCAAAGAACAAAAAGATGCTCTTGTTGGGTGGCAAGCTGGATGATGTCTTGTTGACACAGGCTGATGTCTTGAAGGTCGTTGAACTGCCTCCTCTTGAACAATTGAGAGCTCAAGTCGTGGGTGTCATTGAGGCTCCTGCTCGCAAATTGTTGGGCACCTTGGAGCAACCTGCCAATGAGTTGCACAGTGTTTTGGATAGAAGAATTTAAGCTTTTTTGTATAATATATGTTTTTTTTTTTTATTGAATGAATAAATAGATTGAAATGATAAAACTGCTAGTAATAGTGAGTAGTAGGATGCGGGTGGCGGTGGTGTGTTGTTTATTAGCAGAGGAGGTGGCATCGTCGCTGGTGGAAGTACCATTGTGGTTGATGGCTGATGTGGGATGGGATACGTTGGATTTACAGGTAAACTCATGGCCCTTGGTGACACCGCCTTGTAGCTTATTGACGCCATCATCGCAGGAGAACTGATTGCTGGAAGTCTGTACATTCAATCCACCTCGCACATCCACGAGATTGGGCAATGACACCTTGTCAAAACTACCAGTAATGTCCACAGTGCCATCCACTTCTTGCAGCTTGGGCACCTCGACACTGGAGAGATGTGTGTTGTTGGCCAACGAGAGCGCACCTCCCAGCATCTGCAATTGAGGAACAGAGAGATTCGTTAGCTGCAGATTGTTGGACACTGCCAATGTGCCTGCAATTTGCGTGATATTGGGTAAAGAGAGCGACGAAAATGAGTTGGCTACAAATGACAAGTCTCCTGTGATCTGATGCACCTTGTTCAAACCAACAAGTTGCGCTAAATCTCTAAAGTCTCCTTGATAAATGTTGGACAGAGAAGACAGCTGTGTAGTAGTGTGTGGGGAGGGGGGATCAGTATGTATACTATTATAGTTGCGCATGAATATTCAACATTACATCAAGTGTGAGATTGGGCGAGTTGGCTGCAACCGTCATGACGCCACTGACTTGCTGCAAGTGGTTCATGTTGATGTCTTTTAGATACTTGTTGTTGGCAATGTGCACATCTTTGATTTTGCTCGTCGTCAGTCCTTCAATCTTGGTGGCAATCGTATCTGTCACTGTCAATGTGTCAATCTGAGATAATCCAGAGGGAAACAAGATGGCAGCAAGTGCAGGCTCAACTGAAATGTCAAGTGATTGAACAGACGTCAGTTGAGTCAAATCGAGTCGCTCTAGCTGTCGATTGTTCTGAAAGACGAGCTTTCCGTCCACTTGCTTCAAACTAGCCAAGACGACCTGTGTCAAGTCGCCGTTGCCTTCAAACACAAGGTCGCCATGCACTTGTTGCAGTTGAGATAGGTTGATGATGTCTCCGTACGACGATAGGTTTTGGATGGCAATGGATCCCTCCACCACTTGACAGTTTCTCAATGCATCTACATCTTGATTCGATTTGACTTGAATAGGTCCTGTACAGCTCCTGGACGATGATGATGAACTCCCGGCAATGGCACTGTGAATGAATAGGTTGACGAGTATGAAGAGTGGATAAAACATAAAGAAAAACAAGAGGATATAACGAAATGCATAATCCATGAAATAGGCTGCTTTTTATACGGTGGCATAGGAGGAGGAGGAGGGGGAGGAGCAAAGAAGGAGTTGGGCGACCACATCTCCACTTTGCATATACACCCTTCTCCTCCTCAGTCTTGATAAATGTAATCATGCCTCAATTAGGATATATCGCCATGTCATGATGGGGAATTATGTATAGCATCAAGGGGTGCGAAACACACAGAAACAGTGGTATGACATATTAAAAATCAAGGGCTTTTGGTCAATATACACACGTTGGGTCTTTTTTATTATTATTGGGCTTCTTAGAATCGGTCCCCTCTTCTTTGTGGTGGTCTTCCATATCTGCCGCCGCTATTATTATTGTTATTGTTGTAAGGTCCACTGTGTCCACCAAAGCCTCGTCTGCCTCTGTCGGGTCCACCGCCTCCTGCTGACGAACCTAAACGTCCACTGAATCGATCTCCTCCTCCTCCTCCAAGTCCTGATGAACGTCTAGCATTGTTATTTCCAAATTTATGTCTGACAGATGCGGGCGGTCCAATGTATATCGCAACGTCCAAATAATCGCCAATAAAGAATTTGCATTCATCCAACGTCTTGCTGTGATCGTCTGTAGGGTTGGCTGGCACAACACGACCAATGTCTCGGCTGTTGTATCTTGCACGTTCACTGTCTAGATACACTAATCGAAAGGCAAGGCGTGCATCTGGGTCTCTTGCTTCAGGAATGACATGTTCAATCAGTTGTGCGATTTCCTCCAAAGTAGCATTTTTCCTGCAATATCAAGTTTAATTTTTTTCGGCCTTTTCACACTGTGTATCTGTTCATTTCTCGTACCATGTGTAGATGCTCAATTCTTCGCTGGGTACTGAATCCACAGTGTATTGGTTATTTCTACATGGCAAGGCTATCATCAGTGTTCATGCCTATATAGACATTGGAGTGTTATAAAAGCTTACAAATTATGTCCACCATTACGATAAAAGATTCTCAGCAAGAAGGGACAATCCTATTATCGTTAACCACTTGTTAGTTTGTTTGTTTGTTCTAGCGACATTGCTCTCGTTTGTAATACCTTTTCACGATCAACAGTTGTAGACATGTTTGCGTTGTATATGTTGAAAGAAGAAAAAGGTCAGTGTGCAATGAAAAGCGCGTTGAGCATGTTGAAAAAGCCGTGAGTGCAAAGAGTCACAAAAAGCAACTTGATTTACGCAGGCCGGCATTATACCACAGAACAGCAAATGCTCAGCTAGTAGTATAAAGCCCTTAGTCGGCAGACCCAGGGCTTGAATAGGGTCGTAAATGAGTGTTTGTAGCACATCTGATTAGACTTGAATCGCACAATTATAAGAGCCTTTCTCATTGTTCATCAGATATAGCCAATCGATGTCGATCCGGCTCAGAAAGCCATAGCAGAAAGTATCTCGCCGAAGCTGTCATCTGAACCCAAGAAACATGCCCAATAACGAAAAAAGAGGCCATTCTTCACATGTTATATACTCACATGTCAGATTTCAAAATGCAGTAGCATGCGAATGGAACCTACAGGATGACACCCGCAGATATTGAGCATAGCCAAGTCAATTAGACGTCTACAGTGTCATAAAAAGTGGTTGTCAGGGCAAAAACACTGCCTGTCTGGGATTGAATTTCAAAGGCTGCTGCTCCACTGGTCCTCCAGATCGTTCGTCTGGACAT
>JAXQGS010001057.1:0-12188 GCA_037040325.1 Mucor sp. M7501 | reverse complement strand
CCTAATACACCCTAAAACTGCTCATGGACGTTTTAGGGTTTTCTAATATAGCCTAATACCACCCAGGGCTGTAGTGTAAAAAAAAAGCCCTAGTCTAAACTTGTTGATGGCTAAAATCAAAAAAATTTAGGCTTAGGTAAGACATCTGCGCAAATTCGCGCGAGATGCTATCTAGGAAAGTGCTGCCAAATCGAAAGATTATGGTGATACAAAATTATGGCGACATAAAGGAAGGTGCTGATGTATATTTAACATGGTCCGTGTTTCTGATGCGGGATTAAGACCCCGTACGATGCAGATAATACATGTTCCTGAACCTTTTTTTCTCAATTTTTAATCTTTTTTTTTGCATTTTTTTTCACTGGCGATTGCAGAGGTCAAGAAAAGAGCAAGAGAAAGAGGTCGAGACGAGAGAAAGAACGAGGATAAAGGGAGCGTTTGGAGTTGGAAGCAATCAATCTGAGATCAAAGATGTTTCTCCAATTGTTTGTTCAATTCATGGATCCAAAAGAGAAATAGACACGTTTGAAGCATGCCAAGCGCACGATACCTCCAGCCTGCCGATTGTTTGTTTTCTACAATGCATTGTTGGCATTCAGTGTCACTAACAAGGTTGCAGTGGTGGCACGACGAGGAGTGCGAATCCACATTTGACTTTGAAAAATTGTTCAGAATGGTACAAACTCTGTGGCTACTCTTTTAAAATTGTCTCCTTTACTTTTTTCATTCTTTTTGCATCTTTTACATAATCATATACCACTTTACCCAATGTCGACAGTAGGATTTCCTCATAGATTTCTCAGCAAAACAAAGAAAAAGGTAAGCTTTCATAAGATGGCCAAGATGGAGGCCATTGCTGATATGCGTAATAGACTTCAAACGACAATATCAAGTCGAATGACAACCTTGCAGGGCAAGGCGTCCATAGAACAAAGCCTCTGAAATCATATGACAACAAGAAGCAATCCGACGAAGCACGGAATGGCACTAGATCCACGCCAAAACGCTCAACGGATGCCCTAAAGCCAACACCAACTTCGGTAAGAGCAACACAGAGATCGAATACAACAACCACCCGAAAACCACTACTACGAAATGGAGACAAGCAGCAGTAAGAAATCATGATAGAATAGCAACAAAGAGGGTGATACTCAGCGTTTTTATTAGAGAGATAAAGCATTGGACATTAGAAGATTTTGAGGTGGCCAGGGATCTAGGAAAGGGCAATTTTGGCAGCGTTTTTCTTGCCAGAGAAAAATCAAGAAAGCTGATTGTTGCGCTCAAGGTCATGTATAAGCAGCAGATAAAGGATATGGGCATAGAAAAGCAGCTGGAGCGCGAGATAAATATACAAGGCCATCTGAGGTAATGTTTGATGTGCAAGATTGCGTTCGATCCACGCCTCCAACACACCTCGCTCTAGACATCCCAATATACTAGGTCTCTATGGATACTTTCATGACGACAGCCGCATTTTCATAATACTCGAGTACGCAGCAAATGGCGCACTCTATGATGAGCTGCGAAAACGAATCAAATTCACAGAAAAAGAAGCAGCAAAGGTAAGACAGCGGACAGTACTGGGTGGGTGGATGCATCACTCACATGGGGCGATACTAGTACATTGCGCAAATGGTCGATGCTTTGGGGTATCTACACAGCAACCAAGTCATTCACCGTGATATCAAGCCAGAAAACCTCATGTTGGGCCGCAATGGCGAGATCAAGATTGGCGACTTTGGATGGTCTGTGAGGACTGAGCGACTAAAGTAAGTGATGCTGCATGCGCTTTTGGAAATCGCTTTCGAAACTCATGTTTGGGACAGTAATAGGAGAGGTACCCTGTGTGGCACATTGGATTACTTGCCTCCTGAGATGGTGGAAGGACGAGTGCACGATAAAAATGTAGACATTTGGTCTCTAGGCATCCTGCTGTATGAGTTGATTGTCGGTAGCCCGCCATTCGAAGAGAAGCAGGCAGAAAATGACGATGTGGGTAGTGCCATTACCTATGAGCGCATTCGCAATGTGGAGCTTCACTTTCCAAAGCATGTTAGTAAGGATGCGGCCGATCTCATCAGCAAGGTAAGCGAGCCTGCCCGAGTCATGTGATCCATCTAACATGTATTGCAATAGCTGCTCAAGTACAACTCTGGAGATCGCCTACCGCTAAGGAACATTATGCGCCATCCATTCATTGTCAAGAATCTACAGGACACCTAGAAACTTGTATTAGTAATAAAAGCGTTGAAACTGGATGTATGACTATACGAGAGCCAGCAGCAACAATGACGACTGCGGTTGTCCAATTTATAAGGATATATCCTGTAGATTTCAGAGGAATTTTTTTTTTCTCTTTTCTTTCCATCAACAAACTAAACTATGGCTTCTCACCACCGTTCTGGCAGTAGACACAGAAGTCCATCTCCTGGGGGCAGTAGTAGCAAAAGACAAAGACACTCGTACAGAGACAGAAGTCGTTCTCGTGATAGACATCGTTCCTCTTCACACCGCCATCATCGCTCTTCACGTTATGAAGATGCCCGCTATGATGATTCTCGTTATGACGACAGAGCGTACCATTCTTCATCCTCTTCTCGCCGTCATTACGATAATGTAAGTGTTAATGATAAAAGAACCTCTTCACGTGAGCCAACACCAAGAAAAGATGCTGTAGGCAACTCTTCAGCAGTGTCTGCATTAGATACTCACACTGTAAGTGTTTGCCATTTCATTTGACCCTCTTCAGCGTACTAAATGTCATCCACAGAAACCTACTACTACTACTACTACTACCACCAGCTCACCTGCCACGCCCAATTCAACATTGTCTACCACCACTGCTGCTACTGCACCTACCACGGACGCTGATGAGGCACTGCGAAAGAAGCAAGAAAGGGTCCGTAAATGGAAGGAGGCCAAGCGATTGAAAGAGGAGGAAGAAGCCAAGAAGAAGGCCGCACTACAGCAAGATGAAGAGGAAAAGAAGAAGCTGGCCATTGCTGCAGCACAAAAGGAGGCTGAAGAGTTGCGCCTCAAGCAAGAACAAAAGGAAGCCTTAGAGAAGCAGCAACGTGAGGAGGCAGAAAAGAGCCAAGCTCCCCAGGAAGAACCCCAGTTACTTCAACAATTTGCTGCCATGAGAAAAGCAGCCGCTGAAGCAGCAGCCAAGGAAGAAGCTGAATCTGGTGCCAAAGAAGATGCTGATATGGAAGAAACAGCTCAACAAGAACACGCCACCCAAGAGTCAGAGGCAAACAGCAAAAAGTGGAGTTTTGACGACGATTCTGAATCAGACGAGGACCATGACATGGATGTTGATGGCGACGAAAAGAAGAAGGAAGCAGAAGCAGCGGCTACCAAGGCTGCTGAAGAAGCCGAAAGAACCTTCAAGCCCCTTCAGTCCAAAACAGACGACCATAAAGACGACGACTCTATTCTGTCAAAGCCTAAAAAGACCTTCTTGATGTCCAACAAGTCAACCAAGCCTAAAAATGCCATGCGAATGGGGTTCGGTCTAGGCAAATCAATGATGACCATGAAAAAGCCTGCTGCTGCTGCTGCTACTGCTGCTGCCACTGCGTCACCTGCCACCGAAGCCATGGAGACTGACAAGAAACCTGCCACACCTGAGCCTGTCGACGCAGAGATGAAGGACTCTGAAGACATTGATCCATTGGAAGCCTACATGCTTGACGTCCATGCTGAAACGAAAAAGATCAACGAGGAAGACAAAAAGAGAATGGTGGAAATGAGCAACAATGCTAGTGGCAAAAGAAGAGGCTCCATTGTGGAAGACGATGACGAGGATGCTCCCTCCAAAGAAGCCAATGCCGCTGACGACGAAGACATTGGAAGCGACCCTGAAGACATTCTGGCGTAAGTTGATGCACGCTTTTGTTGATTAGATTGTGTACTAACGCTTTGCCTGCGCTGTAGGTTGGCTGCCAAAAAGGTCAAGAGAAAGGACATTGCACCCGTGGACCACAGCAAAATGGACTATGAATTCTTCCGCAAGGACTTTTACATTGAGCCACCAGAGCTGAAGGAAATGACGCAGGAGCAAGTGGAACTGCTGCGTATAGAGTTGGATGGCATCAAGATTCGCGGCGTCAACTGTCCCAAGCCCATCACGAAATGGACTCATTGTGGCCTGCCTGCTGGCTGTCTCGAAGTCATCCGCAAACTCAAATACGAGAAGCCCACCTCGATTCAAGCACAAGCTATTCCTGCCATCATGAACGGTCGAGATGTCATTGGCGTCGCAAAGACTGGTTCTGGTAAAACCATCGCATTCCTGCTGCCCATGTTCCGTCACATCAAAGATCAACGGCCCTTGGAGGCAGGCGAGGGTCCTATTGCCATCATCATGACGCCTACACGTGAACTGGCCACGCAGATCCACAGAGAGTGCAAGCCCTTCTTGAAGATCCTCAACTTGAGAGCCGTGTGTGCCTATGGCGGTAGTCCTATCAAGGATCAGATTGCAGATCTCAAGCGTGGCTGTGAGATTATCGTGTGTACACCTGGCCGCATGATTGATCTTCTCTGTGCAAACTCTGGGCGTGTCACCAACCTTCGTCGCGTTACTTACTTGGTCATGGATGAAGCTGATCGTATGTTTGATATGGGCTTTGAGCCTCAGGTCATGAAGATTGTCAACAATGTGCGTCCCAGCCGCCAAACGGTATTGTTCTCTGCTACGTTCCCCCGTCAGATGGAAGCATTGGCTCGCAAAGTGCTCAAGAAACCCCTGGAAATCACTGTCGGTGGCCGCAGTGTCGTCTGTGATGATGTGAATCAAATCGTGGAAGTAAGAGAAGACGATACCAAGTTTGTAAGACTTTTGGAAATCTTGGGCGAGCTTTACAATAACTTTGGCGAAGAAGGCGCAAGCGCTCTCATTTTTGTGGATCGCCATGAAGCAGCTGACAACCTATTGAGAGACCTGATGCGCCGTGGCTATCCGTGCCAGTCTTTGCACGGTGGTAAAGATCAAGCAGATAGAGACAGCACCATTGCAGACTTCAAGTCTGGCGTTACCAACATCCTGATTGCTACCTCGGTTGCTGCTCGTGGTCTGGATGTCAAGAATCTAAAGGTCGTGATTAACTATGAATGTCCTAACCATATGGAAGACTATGTGCATCGTGTGGGTCGTACTGGACGTGCCGGCAACAAGGGTACCGCATATACATTTATCACACCGGACCAAGATCGTTACGCCATGGATATCTGTAAGGCATTGAAAATCAGTGGTCAAGAGATTCCTCCAGACCTTCAAGCACTCTCTGAATCTTTCCAAAACAAGGTCAAGGAGGGCAAGGAGCGTACCTCTGGCTCTGGTTTTGGTGGTAAGGGTCTTGAGAGACTCGATAAAGATCGAGATCTCGTCAAGCGATTCCAAAAGAAGGCCTATGGCGGCAATGAAGATGAATCTGACGAGGAAGAGATTGAGCTTGAGACGAATGTCGTTACGCCTGGTATCACTGCTGCCGCCTCTGCTGCTGCTGCCGCCGCGAAAACCGCACTGGAAGCTGACCCCAAGAAGGATGCCAATGGCAAAGAAGACGCTGGTTTGTCAGCTGCTGCTATTGCCGCCAAGAAGGCTGCTGCTATGGTCGCTGCTCGTATCAATGCTCTTGGTGGTGCCGGTGGAAATCAAATGATTGCTGAGGATGGCGAAGCTCGACCTGTTTACGCTGAAGAGATTACAATCAATGACTACCCTCAGAAGGCAAGATGGAGAGTGACAAACAAGGTAAGGGAGATCATTATAGCATAGTGGTAGCATACAGGAAACTAATCATTCTGCAAAATTATAGGAACAAATCAACCAAATCACCGAAGTCTCTGGCGCAGCCATCACCACTCGTGGTTCCTTCTTTCCTCCTGGCAAGCAGCCCACTGGTAATGAGCGCAAATTGTACTTGTTTATTGAAGGTGATTCAGAAATGGTTGTTGAAAAGGCAAAGAACGAAATCAAGCGCATTTTGGTGGAGGCAACCGCTGCACAAATGGAAGCAGAAGCACGAGGTGGAGGGCCTGGTGGATCTGGCCGTTACCAAGTTGTTTAAATGCCTTTTTTTTTTATCACTACTCACAATAAAGTTTAAACTGTTTCTACATTTTGCTTTGTCTAATTTGTTTCACTCAATGAGCTTTCTGCCCTGCTGTTATGAGCGTATTACAATAGCATCGTTTGCAACTGTCAAAGATAATATTCATGTAATGTAGTGTACCTTGATCTGACATCATTTGTACATATAAAATTGTTTGTTTTGCTCCTTTACTTCTAACGAGTTTGTGCCATTTCTTATGTAGTTAAATCTAATGACAAATACTAATTGAAGGGCATACAAATGCAAATTATGTTCTTCAGTACACTTTTGTTATACAAGTGTGTAGCTACGCAACGTGTGTATATAACAAATGTAACATATTAGAGTTCGAAAGGTGTAACAGATCAACATACTTTGCCTGCGTCGTACCTGATTTTTCTGGGTAAATATTTGGTAATGTAAACATGGTTCGAGAACCTGCGCCTTCAGCCATTATCGGCATCCCTTTCCTAGCAACACAGCTCCTAGCGATTGCCCACCAAATGTGCAAACATAAGCATCTTTCAAGGCAGAAATTCCATCATCCGAGCATCTGCCAAGCTAGTCATACCATCAATTAAAAATGCGATGCCATGTACAACGACATTTGGAGCTAAAGAGAAACACATACAATCAGGCGAAGCCATTATGATAAGAGCGTACACAATACTCATGCTCTTTATTTGATGTTTATTGCGCAGGAACTGTGCGCGTAAATTGCGCTTAATTTCCTGGAAATGAGCCCCAGAAAGAATAGCCTTTCTGATAAGCTTGTGATGAACACAGATCTCAGCAATGACCCCTATTGTTTAGGGGTCCGAAATTACTTGTGCGCATGTCTTTATGTGATCCACAAGCAATTATTATGAGCTACAGAAAGATCTGACTTGAGGAGTGAAAAAAACAAGTTGATTTGTAGAACAGAAGAGCATGTGCAAGAGCTTGATAAATTCTATTTTAAACTCGAAGTCTGGTAAATCTTCTTTTACTCATCTCTCTTTCACTTTTCTTACAGATTGGCATAGTATGGAGCAAATTACTAAATTCATTCAATCTATTGACGTGCCTCAACGCTTCAAGGATGATAAAGCTGCACCTATCGTTAGCATTGCAGCTGCCACTACTCTCTTGTATGCATCTTATCGATTGATCTCAACTAGCAATCGCAACAGAAAGAAGAGAGAATTGGGACTCAAGGATATCCCTGTCCCTGGATCTTGTTATCCATATGTAGGCCACATGTTTTCTTTGGGTGATCTGCCTGGTGAAACTATGTCCAAGTGGCACCGAGAATTGGGCCCTATCATCCATGTCAAGATGGGTTGTCAGACCTGGATATCGCTTACAGATCCTGTCTTGGCTCACAAGGTTTTTGTGACCAATGGTGCCCACACATCATTCAGACCTTACACTACATACTCACACGAATACTATAGTTTCAAGGGAAAGTAAGTGCTTGACACCTTTTTATTTTTTTACAGAATGTGTGCTAACGTCTCTTGTAGGGGAATCGCCTTCTCACAGCCTACCACTAGCTGGAAGCAAGCAAGATCAGCCGCTCTTTCAGTGCTTGCGCCCAAGATGATTGAACAGAATTACATGGATTCTATTCGTAAAGAATCGACTGATTTTGTCAACCGATTGATCAGTACTACCGAGACCAAAGGCAGTGCAGATCCATTGAAATACCTTGAACTCTTCACTTTGAATGTCATTTTCAATGCTGGTTTTGGAAGACGCTTTGACAGTGTTGATGATTCTGAATTTAGAACCCTGGCACATATGGTATACTTTGGTAGATTGTATTTGCAGATCAATTACTCATTGCTAATATAGGTAGAATACACCATGAAACTTGCTAGTTTGGACAATGATTTGCCCAACTTTTTGCCTGCTCTCTCTATCGTAGATTACTTTATTGGTACTCAAGTCAAGATGAAGAACTTTATCAACAATGAAAGAAATCCTGTTTATCGAAAGTTGATCAAGGAAGCCTTCAGCAAAGAAGGACCCAATGTCATCAAGTCTCTGGGAGAGAATGGATTTGTTTTGGATGAGGAAGAGATGATTGTTTTCATGAGTAAGTGCTGCTGGTAATTTGGTCAACCACATTCAAAGTATTGATCCGCCTACATGTAGGTGACTTGATTGCTGCTGGTACCGATACAATTTCTGTTACCATGGCATGGAACTATGCTATCTTGTGTCGCTATCCTGATGTTCAAAAGAGAGTGTCTGCTGAAATTGACAGCTTTATCAAAACTCATGGTCGCGTTCCAGACTTCAATGACAGAGACGAGCTCCCTCTCTGTATTTCAGTGATGAAAGAATGCATGAGATACAGACCCACAAGTCCCTTTGGTGTTTCTCATTCAACTGATGAGGACAGTAAGTGACGATGGCATGGTACTAGTATTACAAACATTGACATTTCTTGACATTTCTTGCATGATATCAGTTATTGTCGATGGCTACTTGATTCCCAAGGACTGCTCCATCATTGCCAACATGGGCAGTATGCACACTAGCTCTGAGCATTATGAAAATCCATTTGAATTCATTCCTGAAAGATTCATGGACAACCTCAAGACAATGCAGGCTGCTGCTAACGGAAAATTGGAGCAACGTGATCACTTTAACTTTGGATTCGGCCGCAGGCTGTGCCCAGGCGTCTACCTTGTAAGTCGTTGCTGGACGTCGAGTTGATGATTGAGTACTGATTTTTATGTACGTAGGCTGAGGTGGAGATCTTTTATGCTTTTGTCCAGGTATTCGCTAGATGTTCGATCGAGCCTATTGTTCCTGGAAGCTATCCTACTATTGACGATGCAAAGAATGCTGGCCTCACTGTATTGCCCAAAGAATATCAAGTCAAATTTACCAAGCGTGCAGATGCTCTCATTTAATTCAATGTACTATACCATTACCAAACTCGTTTAAAATAAACACATCGCATGCTTTGCTTGATAAGCCAATGAAGAAGTGAGCTTTCTTTCGTGCACCAGTTCACTTTAGACACAGCATTTATAATGAACTATTGTGCAACTGTTATTGGGTTGTATTATTGTGGCAATGCATTGGAATATAAAATTAAATAGCAAATTACATTTATGAATTGTGTATGAAATGTAATGCTTAATGCGTTTATTTTTGTAGTTTATCTAACACTGGTTTCTGTAAGTGTCATTGTATTCCGTGCTTACAATGAAAGACAAAGGTATTCTTTAGTTGCATCTTCCATTGATGCAGCTTTCTTGACAGTCGTCAGAATCAACACAACATGCAGCAGCAGGGCCTTGACCATTTCCTAGACCACTATAGCCAGCACGGCAAGCTGTACCTGCTGGTGGGAGACTTGGCTTACTTGGTCCATTGCACACACCGCTCTTGCAGCTTTCGACACAATCATCTGAAGACGAACAACAGTATCCTAAATATCCGTCGCCATTACGCTTTCCTTTGACACCAGAGATACAGGGACCCATCGTTTCAGTAGATGCTGGAGGATTTGCAGTTGTGGTTCTGGTAGGTTGACCAGATCCATTGCACATACCATACTTGCAGCTTTCTCTACAGTCATCAGAGGAGGTACAACAATATCCCAAATATCCGTCTCCATTACGCTTTCCTTCGGAACCGGGCACGCAGTAAATAGAGGACGACATGGGTGCAGCAGCGGCGTGCACGCTAGCAGCAGCAAAAGCCAAAAGAGCCAAGGAGAAAGACAACTTCATATTTAGCAAAGGTTTGTAATGTTGATTTGATACAATTAAGTAGTATGAATATTCTCATCTTTATATACGTTTTCAAACAGACTATTTTTAACTTTTTTTGTGTTATTCGGAAAAGATATTTCTGATCTATCGCTTGCGTTTGATAGAGTAATTCATTTGCACCATGTCCTACTCTTCCTATAGAAAAAGATTCTAGATTGAGCCTTTGTGGGTCATTGGAATAATGCGCCGAGCAAAGGGGGAGAAGAGAGTCTATTTAAAGTTCTCTGAAAATGAGGCAAAAGGTATTGGGCCTGAAAATCATTACAGTTTTGAGTAGCAGTTTGTTGTAGAAACACCAAATCAAGTGTCAATTCAAGTAGCATAAATGTCTTTTGTACAACATTAAAGAGTTTGTCCTCTTGATGTATTCTGACTCTTGGTGGAAAAAAGCAATGGGAGTGCACAGCCACAAATTTGATTTTTGATTGTGATATCAGAGATGCCTTAATCACATATAGTCGATTGTCAACGCTGGTCCATTCAGTCAAGATCAACCAAGTGTGATGGTCTCATGGGATGTACCAAAATGCTTTTGTTAAAAAACAGGGCCTTGGATGGATATCTTTGGGGCAGATCCTTCAGCTACATGCAGTGAATGTTCTTTGGTATGTTCCACAATTACCATTGCACAACAAGCAGTGTAACCAGCTTTCTCGTAAACATTATAATTGAAGGGCCAATACAACACACAATTTCAAAATGAAACAGATGATGGCCTTCCCAACCATGGTACTCTTCCAATTATACTTTTTTTTTGTCTTTTACGTTGTAGTACAAGCAATAAATGTTTGGTAATTCGATGTGAATGCTTATTGGATTTAAGGTTCTTCAATTCAGTGCATTAAGGTCTTCCTTTTGCTGATGAGTCCTTACAAGCTTGGTCATAAAGTTGATTTAATGCATAGTGCCTCCAGTAGCAAATGACGCTTTTGAACTTCGCAATTGGAGTTTTTGATAAAACCCAATTTGCGCTTTCGACTATATAACAATCTGCGCTTTCGACTAGCCCAAATTGCACAGATTGCAATCTCAACGAGATGTAATCCATCTCGTGTGCAATTATAAAGCATTCATCTCATACTACTCAATTATGCTCAGTATTTTGCCCAAGAGGTTTGATCAGTACCCTATTCCACATCATTGGGTCTCTCATCGGTACTGGTTGGTGCGCTTTTTGGGTAAGTCTGTGCAGAAATCCTCTGGAAATTTCGCGTTCTTTAATGGACCAAGAGCTTAATAATGCATTGTTTCATTAGATGATACACTACAGACCATCAGATCAGATGTTAATAAGCGCAATCTTCTGTGAGCAGCCCTCAAATGTATTTACCACTGTAAAATCAAGAGTTTAAATTGCTTGTATCTCGCCAACAAAGCGCAATCTCGGCCTCAAAACTGGTGTAATCGTGTTCTACGCCCTGACATTAGGTTATGGATCGCTTTTCAGCAACTTTTTGGGGATCGAGTTGATGATCGTTTTTTGGCAAATTTTGCCTTGTACTAGTAAGGGAAAATTTGATGATTTTGAATGATGGAGGTTTTCACCTCGAAAATGAAGTTTTCTACTAAGGTGTTCCTATGCTCAAAATAACCGCAGAAACGCATTGGAGCATGTAAAATTGTCGTTTGGCCAATTTATTATAGTGTTTGTAGACGTTTCCCCCAAAAACGTGTTTTACATTTTTTGACAGTTACTCCCCACAGAATAAAGGAATCGCTTCGAAACTAACACCATTGGATTTCTCGTTCAATTTTGCATGTATAGGCTTAGAGAAATACCTGTTGTTTGATTAGAAAAATCTTGTGTAATTGCCCCTGAAAGGGTTTGGGATGTCCAAAAGAAGAATCCAGAGGACCAGTGGAGCAGCAGCCTCTAAAATTCAATCCCAGCCAAGGCTGGAAGAGGTGGTGTTTTGCCCTAGCAACGACCTTTTGTATAGTAAAAGACACTAATAGACGTCTGATTGCTTTCCCTTATCCAGACGGGGTTTGCAAGTAAAGAGTTAATGTTGAGTTGAAATGCAAAATTACATAATCAATTCAGGGATCTTCGCCTCCAATGCCTGTAAATATCGTAAATTCTCAGTTGCCAGCCATCTTGACGTTGCTGTAAGAAATTGAATCGAATACTTGCAGTATTTACATCATATTTTCAGCACGTAACCATGCTAAACAGTGTATAATGCAAAAGATGAATGACAGTGTACATGTATCTGGGGTCGAAATCATGAGGAATGGACTATGTAGAAGCATAAAGAGCAGCATATTTCTATTCTTACCAAACAATCAATTACATTCAACTTTTTAGTAG
>JAXQGS010001056.1:0-12249 GCA_037040325.1 Mucor sp. M7501 | reverse complement strand
CCAATAATAATACAGCAAATAAGCAGCCGACTGCACTGTAAACGAAGCGGGTGCTAAAAAATAAAATGGCTCATATTAGATGATGAACAGAAATATGGATGCTTCAAATCTCTTGACCTTGATAGAAGCAATTCTCAATAGCAACCATTTCTTCAAGTTTACATTAGTTCTGTACAGAATTTAAAGGCAAATCTAACGATACCAATTTCAAGTGTATTGGTGTACAATATTCAATCGATTTTTGATGAGATAGTTTTTGTACCTTTTTCACTATTTTCGAATGATTGATCAATTTCTGCCATCGAAACATAACTTTTGTTATTGATTTGATTTGTAGAGCGAGCCATGATCTATCGAATGAACTCTTGGTTTACCCTGTAGCTCAGTTCTATCATAAGAATTCGACCATTTTGTGTCCATCAAAGATTTGACCCTCAGATTTCCCCCCTGCTAGTGCAGGTAATTTTTGCCTCAAAATCAATATTTTTCCTCGACAATTATTTTATTAGCATTATATCGAGGTTGGCTGATTCAATTTAAACAAAACAAAGACCGTTCGATAGCTTCATACTGCATTTAGCATTCTGCAAAGCATTTGAGTACCAAATATACCCACCCTTCAAAAATCAGTAATTTTGAGCATTGTTCATTATTACTCATCGACATCGTCTTTAACAAACCTGAATTTATTACGGTCTAGTCAAACAAGGTACTCCCAATAACTTTGGCCAGACCTACAACTAGTATTTATATGACAATCCAACTTTTACTTGTAGCATTTGCTAAAAAGCAAACAATTTCATAAATCTGGGATTTCTCAGCAATCTTGCTAACTGTGCAATTTTGGATTGTACCATTACATTTTTGGCAAAAAATGTGTAGAAATATGCTTCTTTTAAAACGCTAGCGTCAACTTTGAATTGGTGAAAATGTATATTGCAAATCATAAATAGCATAAAGATGAATCATGCGAATGAACGATAATCACAGGAATGGTATACTGTAAATAATGATGGCATATAATGATAAGAGATACGATAATGATATACAGTAGCCTTACTAAATTGTTAAGCTGCGTTGTTCTACTTGATGTATTGCTGTTTGACAGCTGAGCTAAAATAAGGAATGCTGTGATTTCTCATTTTGATAGATCAATTGGACTCAAGTCCAATCAAGGAGAATTTGAGCGATCTGATCAACGTCAAACAATTTACGCATTACGCTAGAAAATGCAGAAACAAATAAACAAGTCAAGGCTGGTAGCTAAAGGCCGTACATCAATTCAAAAAGATCAAGATTGTCCATCTGCAAATGACCGTATTACCATGATTAGAAAAAAGAAGCTGCTCCTTGATGTATGTAGGCAATGCTGTATTCTTTGCAAAAAAAAAAAAAGCGCAGTAGAATCATTAAGACTGCCGAAAAACTATTCTGATGGTAATTCATTAGCTTCCAAAATGACACTTCGTGTTATTTTACAAACTGATTAATCAAAATTGAAGTTTTTATTGCATGAGAATAGCTTGATATGGATGGATCAGAGCCCACAGCACGACATCGCTATTAATCAGTGACAGACGGCTATTTCTATTTCTTGAAATGCGTCTGCTGCTTTGCAGTAGTAAGTATATACAATTTATCGACTTTACAAGAATGTCAAATACTTGACTATGGCGGTTGGCATCATCAATGTCGAAGACAAACTAAACGTCAAAGTAACCATATTTTGTCTCGGTTGGAAACTGGGTATTTGAGCATCAGTATCTTTTAAAAGAATCTTCTTATACAACCGTTCAATAATGCTGTTGCTCAAAATTTTTGGCTGTAATATCTTCTAAGATGTTTAATATTCTTATTCGGGTACCACCTCGTTCTTGTGCAATGTTACTACAAATTGCTTAAACATTCAGAGGCCGTAAATGCTAACTGTTGTATCAAAATATATCATTTACTCCCATTCAAAACATTAGCTCTTTGATTAGCTACATGCCATCTCATATGAAGCAGCATACAATTTGATTTTCAAAGCACGAAAAAGCTATTAAAAGGTCGACCAGTAAATGATCAAAAGTAAATATCGATATATTTTCTGGTGGTACTTGAGGAACATTCATAAATCTTTGAATTCAATTATATCCCCCTAAGCCTTTTGATGGTGAGACCTCAATTAATCTTGCCGTACAAAATACATCTTTATCTCTTTTATTTACTTTTCTAACAAAGTGGGTTGCTAAAAGATGCCACAGGAAGAAATTGGAGATGTCCAAAGCGTTGAAACAGCATATTTCAGCTCTATAGATATACCGACAGACGTGGGATTGGCAAACGCAGACAGAAATCACCAAATCAATGGCAACACTCAGGCTATAGAAGAATTGTTCAAGGAAGCAATCCTGGTCGACGTATCAGAAGACAAACAATGGATTGCGTACGTTGTTAAACAAACCGTTCCCTGTGAAAGATCAGCAGAAGAAGATAACGCAGCAACAACAGAAATGATCTTGAAGTTCGCTAGATTTATGTCTGGAAATACAGGCGATTTGCATCCCTCATTTCCAACAGCTCTTGTGGAACACAATGTTGGTATACTTGATCAATACGGCACATCTTACTCTTTATCAATATCGCCCGATGGAAAGAAAGCTGCGTTTTCAGGATTCCAGTTTCCTTTTAACACTCGCCTTGTCAACATACAAGATAAAGATGGTGAAATCTCGACAACCGAGACTACAGTAAAATTTGCAGGAAGAATAATATGTCTTGGAGATGACAAATTTGCCTTTATCGATCCTGAAGTACTCACAATCAGGAAATATGGCAAAACAACTACTGTGCTCCACCGGTTTGATATAAGATCAATCAGCGCTTTTACATTGATGCATTCAATGAACAACTCTATCTCCTCTTACAATGTACCAACGGTTTACTACGGCTCTCATAAAGGAACTGAAATAGTCATGAAAAATATGGTTATTTTGTCTAAACATCTCAAACAAGGCATGATGGTTTCATACTCGGATGATGGATCTTTCATCTGGGCCATAAACAGGAATGGAATTCTGCTTTCAGCATCAAAATCGCCCCTGCTAAAAGAAGTGCTTGCAATATCGCTTGATTCAAAATTTGTGGCAACAATTGATTCTCAAAAGAATAGTATCGACATCTTGGAGAGTAAAACTAGTCTCAAAATCAACAGCTTCAAAATCAACAGCTCCAATATCAGCAGCCTCAAAACCAAGCCAGATGATAATCGCTCACAGTATGAATGTCAATATCACGGTAGCTTTTGCAGCGAATCTCTGCTATTCTTTTTGATAACAGTAATGGACAGACACTTTATTTCGTTTCAAGTATGGAATATATTTTCTGGGAAGACTATTTTATACAAGAAAGAGGCACTCAATGCATCTGAACCAACGCCAACGGCAGTAATAGAACCATTCATCATGGAGGGCGCGCAGGCAAAGATCAACACTTCCAGGTTCTGGGCTGTCTACCCTTTGGTCTTGGAAGATGGAAGACGCGATATCAAAAGCATAGAACTGGAAGTTTACCCGACATCGTCAGAACTTCCAAGAGGATGGGAAATATCAAATCACGGTAGCGGCAATATTCTTCTCAAAAAGGCGTATGGGGCTCAAAACACTATAGATCTACTTATTTATCTAGAAAGGATATGTCTGTTTCGCCCATTGGATTCTGACACTGGAAAGGCCCTCCTGTATACTCGAGCTTTCAAGCCTATCATAGAAGCTCTTGATGAACCTTCTTCCCATGTTTGGTACCGAAAGACTAGGAATTCAGAGGAGCCCTGTGTACCAAGTGTGAATTTGGGAGATCATGGCATCAGACTTCAAGAAGTGGAAGACACGCTTAGAATTATAGTTGATCTCTCGCCACAGTCTAATGAGACAAACGGGGAACGTTATTGGGATGAGATATATCTCTCTGTTGATTCTTTAGCTTGTAAAGAAACAGAGGGTAAGAACTTTTTATGTCAATGGGCGATTCTTTTTTCTGACCGCTTTGATAGGCAATCAAGAAACGTCAAGTTTTCATGCAACTACCTTCGATCAATCCAGTCAACCCAGTCAATCCAACAGTTCCTATTTGACAGCCAATCAAGAAACATCAAGTTTTCATATCGATATCTCTGATCAAGCAAGTCAACTCAACAGTATATCAGAAAGTAACTTTCTCGAGGATAACTTCAGCTTTACGAATCAAAAAGCAAGCACTACTTCTCAAGTACTTGCGTTCGATGGTTTTGAGTACCATTACTTGGAAAGTTTTTGCTTAGCATTACGGCTTTACTGGTATATGTTGTGGGCCGAAAATTTTGAATCGGCACAGGTATAGTTTTAATCATCACTGAAAGCATCTTTAAATTCCCCATCTTACAGGTTACACATACATAGGATATTGTAAAGAAACTGTTCAATAGCACTTTAGAAAATATATCGAACATGATCAACGTAATGAAGAAACAGAAGTCCAACTATTTCACAACACTTTCTGGCAGCAAAACCATGACCGTTTTGGCAAGCTTTGAAAAAGGAAGAGAAGTTATTTACGATATATTAAAAACAGAGGACCTTCCGATATGTCTCTTTGGTTACGTTCAGCGAGGTGCTTCCACAGAGGTTGAGGGCAAGGTTGAAGATAGAGCTGCAAATGCATTGACAGTCTTGATTGAAAAACTGGATTACAATCTCTATGAACTGCTTTTCTACCGTGTGGTTTTGCATTCCAAAAGTTTGGGACTTGGCAGTTGTTCTGTGCTGACTGATACGTTGCTTTTTCTTCAAGGCCGTGGTGAAAGAGGTACTATCTACATGCTATAACTTTACTAGCTGACCACTAATACAAGGTAGATATTTTACGCAAGAGCTGCCAGAGCCTTTCTTTTTTGGAAATAGAAAGGCACATATTGCCTGTATCTACTGAAGAAATCAATAGTAACCTTTATATGTACATGTCTGCTTTGCATGGTGATCTTGAGGCAGATTTCAGAAACATGGCATCGCTCTCGACACAAGAGGAACTTCCAGAAATTGGCTCCATGAAGACAAACAAGAAATTTGTAAAGTGGGTTTCTCTTGTAACGAGCTATCTCTGGAAATTACTGTATAGGTCATATTGTGCCGTTTTCAGGCTGGATAGACGAAAGTGCAATATGGCCTTGGTGAGACCTTGTGTAGTTCCATTTTGCTTTTTCGTCAATTATGATATTCACCCAACGGATGCGAAAAAAAACACGGGTGACAAGGCGTACAATCAAAAGAGCCATTTCCTTCAGTTAGCGCTGAACCAGCATGAAAATGACTTGTTTCACCAAGGGAACACGGTGCTAGAGGTTCTACTTCAATACAAATGGAAAACCTTTGCAAGGAGCCGATTCTTTTGGATCTATATGCTGCACCTGCTTTACTACATCTCATATTCGCTCAGTGTGTTGTTTGCAGGCGAAATGTTCAGTTATACTCCAGGGACACCCATATCGCATGAACATCTCGCTTGCATAGTACTCATGTTTATCGCTGCCGCCATATTTCTCCTCCAAGAAATTCACCAATTGATCAAATGCCACAGCTTGACGTCCTATATTTTCTCTCCGTATAATATATTCGATATGGTAGCAATCACATTTCCTGCTCTCACTTTTTGGCAGATGCTGTCAAATCAACAAGGACTTGTAAGTCAACATCTTCCCATATTGCGAAGGACAACTAATTTTTGTTCTTATTTTTGTAGGCTGAAATGAAAAGCATTACAACAATCATCTTGTGGTTGCATGCCATCCTTCGGCTCCGTGTAGTCTCTTTTATAGTACGTAGCAAAATAATCAATGGATGGGTAATTTTTTTGACCAACTTTACTAATACAGGGCATTACTTTGGAGACAATAGTCAGTTTGATAAGGGCTGTATCGGTTGTGCTTCTGATTATGCTTTTTGTTATTTTCGCTTTCACCAACGCCTTGATAGTGCTGTTATCTGGGAAAGATGATTCTTACTTTCAAGAAAGGTACTCTGGGGCAGCTGGCCAGTCAACCACAGTTGAGTTCAACGATATCAGTTCAAGCAATAATTTCAGCAACCCATTCAAAGCTTTCTCAATCCTATGGTTCTGTATTTACGGTGTTTGGGATCCTATAAAAGATGGAGACACAGGCGATGACTACATGATTATGATTTTGTCTATTCTGTTTTCTTTTATTGTGATCCTTCTCTTTGTTAATCTCATAATGTAAGTATTCTGCGAAAAGTTATTTTCTCTACATGACAGAATTATACTAAAATTTAAATGCTAGTGCTCTCATGTCCAGCAAAGCCGAGGAATTGAAAGCTGAAGGGAAAGCTATATGGTAAGACTTGATATATACTACTTGAAATAATCAATTCCCTATTTTTCTTATCGCTCATATATTATTTCCGCAAATTCAATAGGATCAGTCATTTTGCAGGTATGCTCAAACATCAATATAGAAATATTCTGTTCCTTAATCGTTTGTGTTTTCGTTAGCTGTTATTGCAGAGATTGAACAGCTATGGTGCTTCCCGTGTGAAGCAAGACGCAGCAAGTATAGCCCACGATTCGTTTATTACGTCGCAAAGATTGCGGACGTGAGAAATCAGAGAAAGGCGGTGAAAGATCAATGTGCTCGTCTCATCGAGGATATCAATCGGGAGATGCAAGAAAAAGAAGACTGGTCTTTAGAGGATTATGAAAGAAATGAATCAAATGGAGGCGTTGCTATAATACGGAAGAAAATTGAGAGGCAAGAAGCTTTCCTTGCCTTATAAGCAAAATAAAGGTTAAGTTTGATGTTGATGTCGAGCTTTGGAGTAAAAGAAACCATGCCATTTCTCCAACATGCACAGTCACCAGTTTCCTGTGCAATTCCATCTGATGTAAATGAAATATCCTGCTGAATTGAGCCTTTCTTTTCATTTACCTTATACATGCAAGCATGTCTGATCATCAGCATAGTAACAACTTTTTGAAAAACTTGTCGCAGAAAAAGTACGCGTGGATGGAGGAGGCTGCAGCACCTGCTTCGCCTGTAGCAGGTACATCTGGTCAAGCTGCGTCAACACAATCAGCACAAGCATCCTCCTCTAGTCCTGATGCACGTAGCAAGAACAAAGCTACCTCTGCAACCGCATCATCATCATCACCAAAAAAGACCAAAAAGCAAAAGCCAAATGCTGACTCCCAACACGACTCATCCAGTGCAGCAGCAGCGTCCTCCAAATCATCCACCTCAAAACACAAGAAGGGATCTTCGCCTCCACCTTCCTCTTCCTCCACCAAAAGAGAAAAGCCAGGCCCCAAGCCAGGTAGAAAGACAAATGCAGCTCACTCGTCCAAGACAGCAACATCTGCATCTTCATCCACAGCAGCATCCGCAGAGAATGGTAGTAGATATTTAAAGGACCAAGATGATCAGCCCATCACCACGTCTGCTGATTACATGAAGGACCAACCTCTGTTCAAATACACCACCTTTCCTGTCAAGGGCTACAATATTTTGCCAACACGTAACATCACCAGTAACTACGCCAAGAATGATACATCCTACTTTCCAGGCCATAAGGCAGGCAGTGAAGAGCTGCTACCTAATGTAAGTGTCGATCTTGAACGGTATTCATACATGGACTGACAGATGGATGAATAGGCAGAGGAGGAATGGAGAGACACAATCGTTATTCACCCAGGCTCACGTAATCTGAGAATCGGTCTTGCATCAGAGGCGTTTCCCATCTCGGTGCCTCATGTCATTGCTAGAAAATTGAAAACACCAGTGAATACAGCAGACCACCATATGGATATCGACCAACCCGAAGTGAACCAGGAGGAATACGATTACGCATTAGAGGAAATCAGAGGCGAGTTGAAGTGGCGTATGAAGAACGCAAAACGCAGAGCAGTGCCCAACGCCGAAGGTCAAGTGATTGGCTTCAATGCAACAGCTGTCAAAGAGACGATTCTGGATCACAACGACCCTTACAAAGTGGAGTGGACAGAGGTCAACAAGGACATTCCTTATTTTGTGGGCGAAAAGGCCTTGAATGTACCAGTATCCAAAAACTCATTGTACAGCGTGCGTTATCCTTGGAAGAACGGCACCTTGAACAACCAAGACTACACATCTGTCAATGAAGTCTTGAGTGATTTGGAAGCCATCTGGACAGATGTCATTGTGAATGATTTAGAGGTGGAAAGATCCGACTTCAAGGTATGCAAATGCAGTGGGGCTTATCGAGTGCACGGCGCTGATACAAAGATATTAGAATTGCAATGCAGTATTGGTTATCCCTGACAAGCTGGATCACAGCTACATTTGCGACTTGGTCACCATGATGTTGCGCTATATGAAGTTCAAGGCAGTGATTGTGCAGCAGGAATCCACGGCTGCCACCTATGGTGCTGGTGTTTCGAGTGCAGTGGTAGTGGATATTGGAGCGCAAAAGACCAACATTGTCTGTATAGAAGACGGTGTATGCCAACTAGAGTCCCGCATCTCCATTCGCCTCGGTGGAGACGACATCACAAAGACGTTTGCCTCGTTTCTGCTCAAGAACAAGTTTCCCTATGCAGACATTGATCTCTCAACAACCTACGACTGGCGATTGGCAGAGACATTGAAAGAGAAATGGTGCACAATGAACGAAGCAGACATTAGTGTGCAAGTGTACGACTTTTTTGCCCGCACGCCTTTCAAGCCAACGCTCAAATATCAATGCAAAGTCTATGATGAAGTGTTTTTGGCCCCCCTGTGTCTTGTTTATCCAAACATCTTGCCGCCCAAGAGCAAAAAGGCAAACTGGACCAACAAAAATGTAACCGACGATGTTATTGAAGATGGCAGTAATGTAAGTATGGATGAACTGCGCGTGTTTGACAGTCAATTGATACTTTGCATCTGCCACTAGTCAAGCAGCAGCAACTCGAACAACCAGAACGATACAAAAGACTACGACTCTTTCCCTATCGATGTTGCTATTGCCCAATCCATCGTATCAGCAGCGAATGGATCAGAGGAGAAGCTCAAGCGATACTTTACTAGCATCATTCTCGTTGGCGGCGGTGGCAAGGTGGTTAACTTTAGCCGAGTATTGGAAGACCGGTAAGGTAGATGAAGTACTCGATACAATGCGTAACTAACCATAGTGCCTATAGTGTTCTTTCAACCATTATTGCACAAAAGGCAAAGATTGACCGTGTCGAAGTGGTTCCAGCACCGAGAGAGTTGGATCCTGAAGTATTGGTGTGGAAAGGTGCTTCTGTGATGGCCAAATTAGATTCTGCCAAAGACATGTGGATTGCTGATGATGAATGGGAGCAAGTAGGCGCTAGATGCTTGAGAGAGAGAGCATTGTTAATGTAGAAATAAACCAAAGAGCAATTCGTGTGTGTGTAATTTATGGATAATCTTGCGATTATGGAACTTGCCAAACGCTCCAGGTAGCTCGGTCAGACATTGAAAAGGCTTGCACCTTTTCATTGTTGAATTTGGCATTGGAGGCGGCACAGTAGCGAGACATATAAAACTGCAAACGAGTCAGATTCCTGTCTTACATGTTGTTTATGAAGAATTAATCCCATTTATTAATATTGTAGAGCAAAAAATTTCCTATCGATTGAGCCTTTGGTGGAGGCTGTAGCTCATAATTCAAAGAGGAATCTTGATGGTTGATGAGCCTGCCTCTTTTGAATACTTTGACATAGCCTTGTAGGTTAGACAGTTGCAGTGGCATGCAATTCAGTCGAGACAACAAACAGCGGTAGACTCTGATTGAGCGATGCTCATTGGGGCATGTAAAAAGCAGATGATTGAAGATGTTGAGCATCAAGAAGAGGCATTTCTGTTCCCCCTCTTTGATTTGCTTGGTGTTGTTGGAGCTTTTGGACACCTCAATGATTGCGTATTCTTGTTCTCCTTGCAACACTGCCATGTCAGGAATTAACGGGCATTTTTGTCTTGGCATTTGGCTGTTCGCAGCTATTTTTCTTTTCTTGTTGTTTACTTCTTTCGATGCGTTCGAAGCCTGTTTGATTTCCAAATGCAAAACGCTGTCATTAAATGCTTTTCCGAAAATATGCCAGACATTGGTGCAAATGTCTCTTTCTTTGTGGTTGGCAATGTGATTTGAAAAGGAGAATAGAAGCTTGCAAACAGAACCAAATGCGCCTCTGACTCAGGATCAAGAGGACGAGCCTCTAAATGCCTGTAAATGTCATTCAGGTTGCTGGTGTTTGGAATATCTCTTAGAAACTGCTCCATCATGTCGAGCGGCAAGCTGGGATAATCAATGCTTGTTTCTGTTGTGCCTTCAATCTCCTGACAGAAAACAATGCCTCCCAATTTTCGTCAGTCATGTCAAGCACAGCGTACATGGTGGGGCTATCAAGCGATTGTATTAATGTTTAGTAGATATGCTGACCCAAATTGCTTACTGCTTATAATCCAAAGTTTTAACAAGACTTTTCATAATATCTTCTACGTATCTGTGATATATGGATCACGTTGGTTGATCACCATACGTGTCTCTTTGGTCTTGCATGCCCATCAGAGGATCTTGCTGTCCGTAACCAGACTATTTTACCAGATGCAATACGCACAACCATTTAAAGACATTGCAAAGCCAGTGGAATTGATATATCCGTAAGGACAACTCTATAAGGTATTGGCTTTCCCTATGGAGCTACTATTATGAAATGAGTTATATTATAATTGTTATGTCTATTGTATAAAAAGAAAAGAGCTGGATAAAACAAAAACAAGCGGTTAACCACAATTTAATCACTGACGCGATCTTTGAGTCAGTCATGAGGAGTTCTTTCTTGCCTAAAAATGATTCAATGCGTTTGGAAAAATGTTCCCATTCGTTCCAATATGACATGTTGAGAGAATCATATTGCATCTCACAGCAAGGTTGATTCATCAAATGCCAAGAAATCACATTTGTTATATCTTTTTCATAGCCAAATACGACACATTTTTTGCTGCAGGAGATGCAAAAGTTTATAGAATGGCCAATCCATCATGTTGATGCGGCTCAGAAAGCCATGGCAGAACATCTCACCAACGCTGTTGCCTAATATAAATCAAAAAACGTACCTAATAACGAGGGGAAACCCTTGACATGTATACTCAAATGTCAGATTTCAAAATGCAGAAGCATGCAACTGAAGCCTACAGGTTGGTACCTACAGAGATTGAGCGAAGCGAAAGCAATTAGACGTCTATATAGTGTCTTTTACTATACAAAAGGTGATTGCCAGGGCAAAACGCCTAAGCTGGGATTGAATTTCAAAGCTGCTGCCACTGGTCCTCTGGATAATGGATCTGGACATCCGAAAACCTTTCAGGGGCAATTACACAATATTTTCTTACTCGAACAGCAGGTATTTCTCTAAATCCTTACATGCAAAATTGAACGAGAAATCCAATGGTGCTAGTTTGAAAGTGGTCCCTTTAGTCTGTGGAGAGCAACTGTCGAAAAATGCAAAACACGTTTTTGGAGGAATGGTCTACAAACACTATAGTAAATTGATCAAAAGACACTTTTACATGCTCCAATGCATTTCTACAATTGTTTTGAGCATAGGAACACCTTAGTAGAAAACTTCATTTTTGAGATGAAAACCTCCATCATTCAAAATCATCAATTTTTCCCTTACTAATACAAGGCAGAATTTGACAAAAATCGATGATCAACTCGGTCCCCAGAAAATCGCTGAAAAGTGATTCATAACCTAATGCCAGGTCGTAGAACACGATGGTACCTGTTTTGGGGCCGAGATCACGCTTTGTTAGCGAGGTATAAGCAATTTAAAGTCTTGATTTTACAGTGGTAAATACATTTGAGGGATGTTCACTGAACATTGCGCTTATCAACATCATATTTGATGGTCTGTAGTTTATCATCTAGTTAAACAGTGCATCATTAAATACTTTGTCCATTGAAAGCCGCGAAATTTCCGGAAGATCTCTGTAGAGATTTACCTAAAAGCGTGCCCAATACCTAAAATCGATGCAAAAACTGTTTTTGTAGTAGATATCAAATCGATTGACTGGCATTGAGTCATTTGACGGATCAGCGAAAAGGAGGATGTCTTTCGCCCGACTCTGACATAGTCTTCCTATACTACCGTATTAGAAACCACATATCGTCCGACAGATAAACAGAATTGATTCATTTTGTAAGATTCAACATTGGGTTAATCGGGCAAGCCCAC